>PKMM01009808.1:0-64939 GCA_002933915.1 Eutrema heterophyllum | reverse complement strand
AATTTTATAAGATTTTTAAAATTTAATTAATTTTTCATTTTCGTTTTTTAAATTATTTAATAAAATAAATTAAATAATTTAATTTTATTATTTATTAATTTTTCCTACAAATTTTAATTTCCCTCGGAAATCTCTCGGAAATTTCCGAGGGATTTGAGGTTTATCACATCAGTTTTAGCCGAGGGAAACCTGAAATTCTCTCGGCTAAAACTGAAACTGTCTGAATCTCCGAGGGATTTCCGACGGATTTGGATCGACTGTTCCCATCTTTTTGGATCGATCGATCCCTAATCCCTCGGAAAACCATCAGAATTTCCCTGGACGGATCGGTCCTCGGAAAACCGTCAGAATTTTGCCCAGACGGACCGGTCCTCGGAAATCCCTCGGAATTATCACGGACGGACCGGTCCTCGGAAATCCCTCGGATTTATCCTCGACGGACGTGTCCTCGGAAACCCGTCGAGTAAAATGGCCCTCGGAAAGCCGTCGGAAATTTCCGAGGGATTTCCGATGGATTTCGATTTCCGAGGAGATAGAACTGACGGCCAAAATCCGTCGGAAATCCATCTAGAATGGCTGTTTCCGACGGGATACCAACGGATTTGGCCGTCCGGAATGAGGTGTTTTCTTGTAGTGTTTGCAAGATAATTTATCATTGGTGGTAGATTTGTTGTAGATAATCCGGTAAAAGAAAAAAAAAAGAGAATAGTAGTAGACGTGTTTTGTAAATGATGGTAGATTTGTATTTCGAATATTTGCAAGATAACAAATGTTCAAAAATGTCTCAAAATTCACAATTGCTTCAAATGCATCTAAAATTTCACGCGAGTTGTGAAGAACATCTTAAGACTTCTATGGTTTATGAAAAAAAAAAAAATTAGAACCTTTAAGAACCTGCAAATATCATAATGAAATATCTTTGTGTAGTGTAAATAATCGAAGATGAAATAATTTCAGAGATCAAACTTCAGAATTTTAGAAGAGTAACCATGTAAGGCCTGATACAACATCATTGGCAACAAGTTTCAGTATGAAAGACTCTCTCGTTTCCTTTTCAAATAGGCAACACATTGTTTGACCTTAGCTTTGACTCGCAAGTAAAGCTCTGGAGCCTTTTCTTTGACATGATATTATTTGATAATTGCATATACATTGATAGAGGCGTTAAACTTGTGATTTAAAATAAAATGAAAGGTTAACCCGGAAAAAAAAAATCATCTAACAAAATAAATCTACCACCATTACAATAAATCTACCATCAAACACTAAAAATACGCATACTTAGCAAAATTGGGTGCTTGGTTTTTTCGTAAATCTGAGTTTTAGTGTAGGACAAAAACGTCATTTGTCATTACAAAAAAAGTTAAACGTCTACCACTAAACAATGTAAATAAATCTACCGTCATTAAAATTCTACCACAACGCATACACGATAAATCTACCAACATATATAAGTCTACCAACTGAAGGTTATCTGAGTAAATACCATAAGATTTATTAAATCTATCGCCACTACAGATAAATCTACCAAATAATTATAAATCTACCGTCATTAATATTAAACCTACCGCCATTACAAAAAGAAGTGACAGAGATGTTAAACGGTTTTATATCTACCACCATTACAAACAAATCTACCAATTTATTTTAAATCTATCGTCACTAATAGTAAATCCACCACCAATACGAAATGAAGTCACCGAAATGTTACACTAATTTATATCTACCACCATTATGAATAAATCTATTGAACCAATATAAATCTACCGTATCCAATACAAATCTACCGCCAAATAAATAAATCTACCGTCTCGAAAAACTAACCATCCGATATTTCCCAGTAGATAACTCTACCACCAAAAGAAATAAATCTACCATTTTTAAGATTAATCTACCACCATTGTCAATAAAACTACCAAAAAAGTCAAATATTTACCGTAAGTCAACGTTTTGGTCGTAAAGTCTACCATCCCATAAACAAATCTTCCATCAAAGATAATATATCCACCATAAAAAAATATATCTACCGCCTTGATCAAACATATCTACCGTGTCGTTAAAATATGTCTACCAAAATTAGTCTACCAAGATTTAACAAATCTTCCATCCATCAAACAAATTTATGGTCCAAAATTTGAGTCGACCAAAATCAACAAGTCTACCATAAAAGAACGGTAGACTTTCGTTTTTTTGCACCTTGGTATTTTTGTAAATAAAACCAACTTTTGCATACGTGGCAAAGAAAAAGTAATGACAGTTTTGAAATTACGTTTTTTTTCAACAAAAATCAAAAAAATATTTTTGGTACGCTAGGTTACTATAATAATTATGATAAAATATACTCAAACAAATAATTTTTAAGGATTCTAGCATTAGTAATCCTCACTTTTATATGCCATGTACGTCCACGCTGCTTGATGTCATGGATTCAACAACTTCCTTTTCTACCATTATATCATTTTTCTATCTTTTATATAAGTTCCGTCTTAGAAAGCTGTCACTCCACAATCCACTCTTATAAATTAATAAAAATTTACGCATTCTATCTTCTTTTTTAAAAAATCTTGTGGATCTACCACTTTCATAAAATGGTTTTTTTTTTTTTGAATTGAATGTAAAATTATATTCAAGCCCAAATTTTTTTTTTTTACAACAAATATATGTCTTTTGTTAAAAAATTAAAAATAAGCTTAGAACAGAAATCGATTTGTCACGATCTTTTCAGCTTCGGGAACCAAACCAGATTTGAAGTGGATCTTTGAGCTTGTTGTCCCCCAATTCGCGAATTGAGTGGAGCCTGCAACAAACTTGTTTATCAATGAAGGCATAGAGGCGAGCAGAGGAAGAAGGAGCTTCACCGTGCCGTCGATCATTTCTCTCTTTCCAGATAATGTGGACAACGGTTTGAAATACATGCATATCGAAACAGATGTTTAAGTATTTGTTAGGAGCTTGATTAGAGAATTTCAGTCTTTTGTGAAGCGATGTTTAAGAATTCCCTTCGCAACTTTTGTCCAGACTTCCCCGGAAAATCGACAGTAAAAAAAAAGATGATTTGAGATTCCATAGGATTATTGCATAAGATGCATGCATAGCTTATTTCAGCATTCCACTTTACCATTCGATCTCCTGTTGATAGACGATTATGAATTGCAAACCAGGTAAATACCGAGTATTTCAGAGTATAGTGCTGAAACCAGACTCCTTTGTACCATTCGATTGTATTCGAGGTTGCCCTTGTGAGGTTCCATGTATTATTCGAATTGAACACTGGTTTGAACATGTCTTCCCCGTTTTTCCAAAGAGGAACATCCATAATGGCAGGCTGCAAGAACATTATCAATTTTGTTCAACACCTCCGTTCGATGGCGACGTCTTCTACGAATCCTCAGCGTCGCAATCGAAGCATGAATTGGAATACCCATGTCAATAGTTCCTCTCGAACCAGTCAAGTCTATCAATCTCCCTTTTTCCGACCAAACATCAAACCAGAAGGAAGTCCTCTCTCCATTTTGAACATCCACTTTATAAAAATTCCTTGCTAGATCTCGATATTTTATAATTTTCCTCCACATCCAAGACCCCATACTCGTTGTTTCTCGTATCAACCAGAATGACTCTTTGCGAATCAAATAAGTTTGTATCCACTTAACCCATAAAGAAGGATGAGAGGAGAAAATCCGCCATATCATCTTAAGACAACAAACAGTATTTACCTCTTTCAGAGGACGAAGACCAAGTGATAGTAGCATATTTTACATCTTCTAAGCATTCATTTATATTAGGTTTTGTCCATTTTTGCATGTATCTCATAGCATTTCTCTTGCGTTTTGTTCTCATTTAGAGTTTAGGGTGTTCATACTAGGTCTTAGAGTGTCTTGCATGTTTTGGAGCATGTTTATATCTATTTTGAAGACAATTGGGATGGTTGGAATGATTGAGCCAAAGAGAAGGAAGAGTTCACCCGAGGTGTCTCAAAGATGTGGCTTGACGAAGACCCTCCGATCTGATTCAGCCTCAACGTTCTTCATGGTAGTTGTAGAGGAACGAGTTAGCTGTCCACTGGAGTTGGATTCAGGTCATTCGGACGTGTGGTTCGAACGATATGATCAATCTACTGAAGATATGTCCGTCTGGCCGCTCAGCTATACGTCTCCACCGACCGCTCCTATCCGGTGCAACTGTCTGGTGTGAGGACAGAGGCTAAACACCGACCCAAGATCTTCCTGAACCGCCTGGTCCTGTCAACCGGTGCGCTGCTTCAGGACATCTCCACCGACCGCTCCCATCCGGTGTTGTCGACCGGTGTGCTGCTTCAGGATGCCAACACCGATCACTCCCATCCGGTGCAACCAACCGGTGTGAAGACAGAAGCTAAGCACCGATCCCTTACACCGATCTGGTCCGGTCGGTGCGCCTGCCTTCGAGCCAAATGACCCAGATTTGACCGGGTCAGTACCCGGTTTGTTCCGGGTTGACCCGGTCCGCCCAGCAACAACTATAAATACTCTAAACCTAATTTTCTTTGATCTAAGTTTTTCTTTATGCTAAAAATCTTTCCCTAAGTGTTCTACGTAATTTGTAAGAGATATTTTCTTGGTTTATGCAATTTAAGTTTGATTCCTTTGATTTCTATCCTCTATCTCTTCTTTCTTAATCAAATCATCATCTAATCATGGGATTAAACATCTTCTTCATAGGATTTGTTGGGTTCTCCATGATTAGTGAGTAGTCTTTTAGGATTTGAGGGTTTGGTAGATTTAGGGTGATTCCATGGATGATTAATGATGTCTAGGATTAGATTATTAGATTGCCCTTCTTGATTAGTACTCTTAATGCTAAATCTAGCTTGAGAAAGTGGATTTAGATCAAAGGGCATTTCACACCCACATGGTGTTTGATGAAATGCCTTGATGAACTAATTAAGAGATATTCATTTCTAGCCTATGAGAGTAGTTGTCTAGAGTGATTATTGGTTGATCTTGATTGTTAAACTTAATGTTTGCTAATTAATTATCCACAAATGAGAATTTGATCTTGGATTAGTGATTAGCAAAGATGATTTGGGCCTTGAGAAAGGATTAGTCGTAATTAATGATCTTTGCCTAGGGATTAGTATTGCTTGAGTTTTGGACATCATTAATTAGCAATGGATCACCTTATTTCAATTGCCTTATCCTTGAATTCACCTTTTATCTATTGCATTACCCTCGTTTAGTTTTGCTAGCTCTTGTTATTGTCTTAAATTTGAATTAGGATTGCTAGAATTGAAACTAAAACCAACCTTGTTGCTTGAATTAAGTAGTTCTATGTATTCTTGGTGTCTTGAATCAAAACCCATTTGGATTGATCCTCAAATTATTACAATGATATGAGTAGGGTTTGAGTAATTGATTAGGAAAAATCTTACTATCAATTTGGCGCCGTTGCCAATTGGGTTTAGCTTTCAACATTAAGATTTTAGATCTTCTTGAGATTAAGCTTTCTTTCTACTTTTGTTACTAATCTCTTTCACTTCTTGTTGCCATCTCTATCTTATAGGTGCATGCATACCCGTTCTAGAGGCGAGGACAACCTAGTTCAAGGACGGGACGACATTCACTTATTGGACTGAGGGACTAGAGCAAGGAGACAAAGGGAAGGACAACTACACGTCGAACGTTTGGGTATGGAGAACTTAGAAGACGTGCCGGTTGGTAACAACAACGGGAAATTTGCCAATCAAGAGGGCCAATGTGGTAATGGAAACCACCACGCCCAAGGTGGACAAGCCCCACACGTCCCACCACCACCCGCCCGGCAAGTGAGAGCCCCTAACCATCCCCCAAGGGCTTACAACATAGTTGGCGCGGGTGATGCCGCCAACGATCATCAAAACCGTCAAGGGATCCAAGCCCCTCCGGTGGAGAACAATAACTTCAAAGTGAAGGCGGTGTTGATCAATATGGTTCAAGGCAACAAATTTCACGGCCTATCTATGGAGGACCCGTTGGATCATATTGATCAATACGATAGGATATGCGGGCTATCCAAGATGAACGGTGTCTCGGAAGACGGTTTCAAGCTAAGACTCTTCCCATTCTCCCTTGGATATAAGGCACATCAATGGGAGAAGAATCTACCTCAAGGCTCCATCACGTCTTGGGACGGTTGCAAGCGAGCTTTCCTTGCTAAGTTTTTCTCACCGGCCCGAACCGCTAAGTTGAGAAATGAAATCTCTAGCTTCACCCAACGATCAGACGAGTCCTTCAATGAAGCATGAGAAAGGTTTCGAAGCTATGATGATAGACTTTTTGGAGTCTTAATCAATTACTCAAGTCTACTCATATTATTGTAGTACAAGAGGATCAATCCAAGGAGGCACAAAGAACAACACACTAGGAATGCAAGAAATGACTTAAGCTAGAGCAATTGTTTTGGGTTTTTATGTTTTTAGATTAAGAAAGTAAAATGCAAGAAAGAAAACAAAAGATAGAAGTGTTGGATCATGGAATAAACTATCAAATGAATGATTAACAATCAAATAATGATGACAAAGATTGCATTAAACACTATCCTAGAACGTGGGATTCATAAATATGACTAATCCATTCTCATGGCACTAATCACTTCACTAATCACCTAATTGACATAAACTCTCGTTTGCAATTAGATAATCAATGAGCATTAATAAAAAATCCCAATTAGTTCACTAATCACCCTTGACATCAACTCTCATTGGCAAGGATGTGAAAAGCTCACAAAAGGCTTGGTTCAAGCATTTCATCGAACACCTCTCGGGCGTGAAATGCCTTAGTTCTAGATTTGATCTCTCAATCTAAATCTAGCATTAAGAACTAACCTATGTGAAGGATTTAACAATGATCAACTTAATTCATCATCATCTAACCATCAAGACAATTGACTAACGATGCTAATACACACAATCTATGCTATTCCTTAGGTTAAGATCACTAATTATGACTAATCCTCTCTCAAGGCACTAATCACTTTGCTAATCACTAAATCAAGATCAAATTCTCATTTGTGATGAAATGATTAGCAAGCATTAAGATCAATATTCAAATCAACCAATAAACACCTTAAGCAACTACTCTCATAGGTTAAGAATGTTTATCTCTTTCTAAGTTCTTTAATTTGGGGAATTTCATCAAACAATTTGTGGGTGTAAGATCTATATTGACTCTCTCAAGCCCAATCTAGCATTAAGATCACTTAGGAAAAAAGGAAAGCAATGATTTATAATCTAGGCATCACAAATCAATCATCAACCCATAAAAATCAAGCAAACCAAAATCCAACAAAAACCCTAAAGTCTAAACATGAAGATCATAAAAGAAAAAGAGATAAAGATAAAGAAGATGCATTAATATAAAGATAAGGGTGAAGAAATCTTCTCTAGAGTGACATTTGTATGAAGAACAATCAAAATCCCTCCAAAATCATAAGAAATGTTTGGGATAAAGCCCAATTCTAGAAAGAAGAAAGCTTAGCTCACAAAAATTAGGTGTTAAATATTTATAGTGAACAGTGCGAACCGGGTCAACCCGGAACAAACCGGGTGTTGACCCGGTCGGGTCTGGATCGGTTTGCAGCAGAAGAGTTTGTACCGACCAATCCTGGGTCGGTACAAACCATCCGGTACAAGACTTCTTCGAGCAGGTTGGATGGGAGCGGTCGGCTAAAACGACGATCCGGTCGATGCGAGGCGTGCCGGGTCATGCGCGGTACGAGTTTTAGCCGGCAGAGGTCGTCCTGCGTGAACGCTGGATTAGTGCCGTTTGGTACTACCGATCCAGAATGGGTCTCAACCAAACTTACTCTTTTGTTTGTCCTCAAGCGAACAAACACGGGCAAGTAGGGAGAGAGGTTTGAAAGCGGGAGCTCAAATCCACAAGTATCATAAAAAGAAATCAAGCTCAATGTCCAAGTTGCTAGCTCTAAGATGCGATCAAACAAGTCTACTCGAAAGGAGCTAGCCATATCCCTTCCCTACATGAATCAAGCCCAAGTCTCAACCTACACATGCCTTCCTCTCATCCAATCCTTTGACATTCGTTAAATTGTTTCGAGTGAATCATGCTTATGCAAGACAAGTGAATTCATTTGGCTATGGTAAAGGTCTTGAGACTAAAATGATCTCAAATATATGGGGTTACTCCAACGCAAGGGATCTCTCTGTGAATGAGCAAGCTTTAGCAAAATGCTAAGAGTAAAAGGCAACATATGCATACAAGGATAAATTTACATCTACCCAATGCTTAAGATGTCTCTAACCCTAGCATTTCTAACCATGAAGTCTCAAACCTAAGCTACCCTTTTGCTCTCAAGGCTTTTTGCCTTCATGTCCCACACATTTTCTTCATCTTTTCTCACTTGTGGGATTTCTTCTTCTTCATTGAACCTTGTGGCTTAGTGCTCATTTTTGTTGTTTCCTTAGCTCTTCTTTTCTTTCTTTGCCTTGCCTCATTTCTCATCACTTGATGTCTTAGCCGATTTTTGGCCTCTTTCCTTTTATTTCTTGAACTTTTGAGGCTTATTTCTAATGCTATGAGCTAACTTTATAATTTTGCACCAACCACTTCTCAATATCGAGTTCCCCCTTTTGCCTTCTCAATCACCTTTCCTTTCCACCACAACCCAATTGATCAAACATCTTCATTCATACCAACACCAAAACTTCCCTTCCTAGCTAGCCTAGCCTAGTATAGCCCTTGATGTTGGGCTAGATCTACATGCAAACCTATCCTTGTCGCCCTAAACTCAACACTTTTTGCCAAGCTTACTCAAAAAATTAGGCCTCACATTCACACACTAAAGATTTGGCTTGAAAGGATGGTAGGTTAAGGGTACGGTCAACCGTTCCAATGATGGGAATTGGCTATTTGAGGTTAAGAAGAGAGTGGTAAAGCGGATAAGATAGCCCAAATATGTATGTGGTATCCATGGACTCACTATGAAATGCATAAACATGATAATTAAGACGTCAAAATTATGGTTTTCGCTTAAATAGGATTGGACTCAATTCACAACTTGCTTTAGCTAAGACATGAATAATGAAACACGAGATCAAAATATGGTTCATCCTTGATTTCAAACGCGAGATCAAAAGCATCAAACAACTAGCAACTAGGGCATTGAACCAAGCTCTTAAAATGATACTCTACAAGAATGATTCCCCTAATGCGAGTGAATGCAAACCTATATGATGCACATTTAGACTCGAACCTACATGTGGAATGCAAAAAATTTCAAAAATTTTCAAAATTATTGAAAATGCATGAGACTCAAGATGCAAAACTCAAAATAAGAACACCAAAAACAATGTTAGATAACACACAAACCCTCCCCCAAACTTAAATTACACAGTCCCTTGTGTAATAGAAGCTTAAGAGAGAGCTAAACAATGCATGAAACAAAGAAGAAGATATGATGCTAAATTCTATGTACAAAGTTTGGAGTGGTACCTTGGGAGTTTGGAGATGGAGAAGAGGAGTGTGACATGTTGTGGCTCTGCTTCACACACCACGACTTTGGACCCAAGAGACCACTCTTAGACCGATCCGACCCAAATTTGCCATCTTTTATTGTTGAAGAGCGTGGTCCTCTTTATTCATGCTTGTTTTGTGTCGCAAGCTTGACAAGGGATAGGCTTGGGGAGGTCCCCAAGGGTGCGTTTAACATCACTAGCTTGACGGTTGCTTCCTCATTGTCACTCCCTTCATGAAAATCACAAGAAAAGTGAAAAGATTAGCAACATAAGAAGATAAAAGACTCTAGTCTCAAGAAAAATCTAAATCCTAATGGTTATTGCTATTGCCTCCCCGGCAACGGCGCCAAATTGATGATAGACTTTTTGGAGTCTTAATCAATTACTCAAGTCTACTCATATCATTGTAGAACAAGATGATCAATCCAAGGAGGCACAAAGAACAACACACTAGGAATGCAAGAAATGACTTAAGCTAGAGCAATTCTTTTGGGTTTTTATGTATTTAATTAGATTAAGAAAGTAAAATGCAAGAAAGAAAACAAAAGATAGAAGTGTTGGATCATGGAATAAACTACCAAATAAATGATTAACAATCAAATAATGATGACAAAGATTGCATTAAACACTATCCTAGAAAGTGGGATTCATAAATATGACTAATCCATTCTCATGGCACTAATCACTTCACTAATCACCCAATTGACATAAATTCTCGTTTGCAATTAGATAATCAATGAGCATTAATAAACAATCCCAATTAGTTCACTAATCACCCTTAACATCAACTCTCATTGGCAAGGATGTGAAAAGCTCACAAAAGGCTTGGTTCAAGCATTTCATCGAACACCTCTCGGGCGTGAAATGCCTTAGTTCTAGATTTGATCTCTCAATCTAAATCTAGCATTAAGAGCTAACCTATGTGAAGGATTTAACAGGGATCAACTTAATTCATCATCATCTAACCATCAAGAAAATTGACTAACGATGCTAATACACACAATCTATGCTATTCCTTAGTTTAAGATCACTAATTATGACTAATCCTCTCTCAAGACACTAATCACTTTGCTAATCACTAAATCAAGATCAAATTCTCATTTGTGATGAAATGATTAGCAAGCATTAAGATCAATATTCAAATCAACCAATAAACACCTTCAAAAACTACTCTCATAGGTTAAGAATGTTTATCTCTTTCTAAGTTCTTTGGGGAATTTCATCAAACAATTTGTGGGTGTGAAATTCCCAAAGATCTAGATTGACTCTCTCAAGCCCAATCTAGCATTAAGATCACTTAGAAAGAAAGGAAAGTAATGATTTAGAATCTAGGCATCACAAATCAATCATCAAACCATAAAAATCAAGCAAACCAAAATCCAACAAAAACCCTAAAGTCTAAACATGAAGATCATAAAAGAAAAAGAAATAAAGATAAAGAAGATGCATTAATATAAAGATAAGGGTGAAGAAATCTTCTCTAGAGTGGCATTTGTATGAAGAACAATCAAAACCCCTCCAAAATCATAAGAAGAGTTTGGGATAAAACCCAACTCTAGAAAGAAGAAAGCTTAGCTCACAAAAATTAGGTTTTAAAATATTTATAGTGAACAGTGCGAACCGGGTCAACCCGGAACAAACCGGGTGTTGACCCAGTCGGGTCTGGATCGGTTTGCAACAGAAGAGTTTGTACCGACCGATCATGGGTCGGTACAAACCATCAGTACAAGACTTCTTCGAGCAGGTCGGATGGGAGCGGTCGGCTAAAACGAGGATCCGGTCGATGCGAGGCGTGCCGGGTCATGCGCGATACGCGTTTTAGCCGGCAGAGGTCGTCCTGCGTGAACGCTGGATTAGTGTCGTTCGGTTGTACCGATCCATAATGGGTCGGTACTAATCTTCATTGTGCAGGTTGGATGGACGCTGGGTGCAGATTTTAGGAGAGATGCTAAAATGAAGAGAGTGCTTAGGAGAGATGCTAAAATGAAGTCTGGTCAATGTAAGGCGTGCTGGATCAGATTTTACCCGGCAGAAATTGATCCGTGCGACTGCTGGCTAGTAACGTTCGGTAGTGCCGATCTAGAATGGATCAGCACTAATCTTACAGAGCTTTTATGCCGAGCTGAGCTGGGCCGGTATGATTTTGCCCCTTAGGTCGGTAAAACCTTCTGCTTCAGTACTGATCAAACGTGCCGACATAGGATTGCTCTTTGCAGGGCATGAGAAAGGGATGCTGAGTGAAGGATGCTCGATCCGCTCTAGTGTGCCGATCGGTTCTGGATCGGTATGAATTGAGCTGTGGATCGGCACAACTCTCTGTCCCAATACCGATCCAGAGTACCGACCCAGGATCGGTCGGTACAGTCTTCTACAAATCAACATTTTGCCTTGGCCATCTCCTTTGCATCCAAATCCGATCAAGCTTGGTTCCATGGCCTTCAATCACCTCCAAGATGTCTCCATCCCTAGAAATCACTCCAAAACATGCAAGAATCACTAGGACCTAATGCAAAACACCTTAAACCCTAATCAAGACTAAAACACTAAGAAAATGCTATGAGACATGCAAAAGAAGTAAAACCTAAGATAAATAAATGCATAGATGATGCAAATTATGACAATATCAAGCTACACCTCTCAATGTCCTCATCACGGTTTCTCCAATGCATCTCTCCTAAGCACTCTCTACCGTGGTGCTTTGCCCAAGATAAGGATGCTTTTAGACACGGCCTCCAATGGGAACTTCTTGGCCAAAGATGTTGATGAACCAATGAAACTAGTTGAGAATCTAGCTCAAAGCGACGGGACTTATGGAGATGATTACGATAGAGCAACCCGAATGACTAGTGATTTAGAAGAGCAAAAGAGGACCAAAGAAATAAAGAGCCTCAATGACAAGATAGACAAGCTTGTAAGCTCTTCTCAAAAGCAAGTTCATTTTTTTGGGGACTATGAGGACAACCAAGGTTATCAAGATAAAGTTGTGGACGTGAGCACACAAGAGGAGATAAATTATGTGTGTAACAAAGGCTACCAACGGGGTGGATTCAACAACAACTACCGAAACCACCCTAACTTCTCTTACCGGAACCCAAAACCCAAATGTGGAGAATCCACAAGATCAAGTGTATCCTCAACAACACCAAGTCAACCAAGGTGGTCAACAAAGGAATTTCACTTCCCAACAACAAGGTCAAGCTTCCAACAACCAAGGCTATGTTCCCAAGAATACTTTTCAAGGGAACCAATGTGGGTTTCAAGCCAAAGCACCTTTCATTGCTCTACCCGGTTTTCAACAAGGCTTTGTCCCCCAAGGTCAAGCAACTACGTCTAAACCGCAAGAGCTTGACTTGAACACCATGTTTCAACAACTTCTCAAGGGACAAGCGGAGATCAATACAAGGGTAGATTGTTCTTACAACGATCTTAACTCCAAGCTTGAGACATTGAGCTATAAGGTTAAGCAACTTGAGGGCAAAGGAGCCGCTTCTTCTTCACGGTCACAAGGTCAACTACCGGGAAAGCCCGAGACCAACCCCAAGGAGTATGTGAATGCCATCACACTACGGAGTGGCACGGTCTTACCCACTAGAGAATCCCCTTCTAATCTCAACGAGGACATTGAGAACCAAAGTGGGGGGGGGGGTGGAACTTGAGACTCAAGACAAAGTGGTAGTTGAAGACTCGGTTTTGGAAGGCAAAGACAAGGGTAAACGGGTTGAAGAGATCAAGACCAAGGTTGTTGCTCAAGAGAAACCCAAGAAGAGAGAGACTTTGTTTGTCCCACCACCACCTTATGTACCTAAGCTACCGTTTCCCGGACGCTTCAAGAAGCAATTGTTGGAAAAGTACAAGGCGGTGTTTGATAGACAAATGGCGAAGGTTGACCTCACCATGCCTTTGGTGGATGCATTTTTACTTGTGCCTCAATACGCCAAGTTCCTCAAGGATGCCGTGAAAGAACGAGCTAAAGAGATGGAGTCCATGGTGGTATTGACTCATGAGTGTAGTGCCATAATCCAAAAGAAGGTGGTACCAAAGAAACTTGGAGATCCGAGTAGTTTCACTCTCCCATGTGCTTTGGGATCTCTTGCATTCAACAATTGCCTTTGTGATTTGGGTGCTAGTGTGAGGCTAATGCCGTTATCCGTTGCTAAGAGATTGGGATTCACGAAGTACAAGGCTTGTAGAGTCTCTTTGATCCTTGCGGATAGAAGCGTGAGAGTACTTATTGAGCTACTTGAGGATTTACCAATCATGGTTAGAGATTTCATTGTTCCAACGAATTTTGTTGTCTTGGAAATGGACGAAGAACCGAAAGACCCTTTGATCTTTGGAAGACCCTTCTCGGCGACCGCGGGAGCAATCATCGATGTGAGGAAGGGAAAGATTGACTTGCATTTGCTTGAATTTAACATCAATGATGTCATGAAGAAGCCCACTATAGACGGTCAATGCTTCTACATCGAGATCATGGATGAATTGGCGGATGAACTCCTTGAAGAGTTGAATCTTGAGGATGGTTTGCAAGTTGCTTTAACTAAGGATCAAAATGAACATGGGTATTTGAGTGAGGAAAGTGAAGGCTACAAGTTGATTTTGGACTCACACAAGCCAATGGTTAAGGAAGCCCCGTTCATTGATTTGGGTCTTCAAGGGATGAAGTGTGAATATGGTTCTACATTGGGTTTAATACAATAGAGCTTCTCTTTGGAAGTAGAGCAAAAGATGGACGTGGAAAGAGCTGGCAATGGTAAGTCTAACATGGATGATGATTGGAGCGAGCTCAAGGCGCCTAAGGTGGATCTCAAACCGCTTCCTACGGGACTAAGGTACGCTTTCTTAAGTCCTAATGAGTCCTATCCGGTCATTGTAAATGATAGCCTTAGTAGTGATGAGTTATTCACTCTAGTGCATCAATTGCGTAAGTTTAGGAGAGCCATTGGATATTCACTCGATGATATCAAAGGCATATCTCCTACACTTTGCACTCACCGCATACATCTAGAAGATGAAACGAGGACCTCCATAGAACATCAAAGACGGTTAAACCCGAATTGGAAAGAGGTTGTTAAAAAAGAGATCCTCAAACTTCTAGACGCGGGAATCATATATCCGATCTCGGATAGCACATGGGTTTCCCCGGTGCACGTGGTTCCCAAAAAGGGTGGGATAACCGTGGTTAAAAATGAGAAAAATGAATCAATCCCAACTAGAACGATAACAGGTCATAGGATGTGCATAGACTATAGAAAGTTGAACTACGCATCTAGAAAATATCACTTTCCTTTGCCGTTTATTGATCAAATGTTGGAACGATTAGCAAACCACCTGTTCTATTTCTTTTTGGATGGTTATTCGGGATTCTTTCAAATTCCCATTCACCCGAATGACCAAGAGAAGACGACATTCACATGTCCTTATGGCACATTTGGTTATCGAAGGATGCCGTTTGGACTATGTAACGCACCCGCCACATTTCAAAGGTGCATGATGTCGGTCTTCTCGGATCTAATTGAGGAGATGGTCGAGGTCTTCATGGATGACTTCTCGGTCTATGGCTCCTCATTTTCTTCTTGTTTGTCCAATCTTTGTAGGGTTCTCACGAGATGTGAAGAGAGGAACCTCGTGCTTAATTAGGAAAAATGCCACTTCATGGTGCAGGAAGGCATAGTGTTAGGACACAAGATCTCGGAAAAGGGCATTGAGGTTGATAAAGCGAAGATTGAAGTGATGATGAGTCTAGAGCCTCCAACTTTGGTCACTAGTGTTCGAAACTTTTTGGGTCATGCGGGTTTCTACCGTCGGTTTATCAAGGACTTATCAAAGATCGCGCGTCCTCTCACACGGCTTCTTTGCAAAGAGGTGGAGTTCAAGTTCGATGAAGAATGCCTTGAGGCATTTTTGGAGATCAAGAAGGCTCTTGTGAGCGCACCAATAGTCCAAGCTCCGGATTGGGATTTACCTTTTGAGATTATGTTTGATGCAGGTGACTACGGGGTTGGAGCGGTTCTTGGGCAAAAGAAAGACAAGAAGGTGCACGTGATCTACTATGCTAGTAGGACACTTGATGATACACAAGGAAGGTACGCCACTACGGAGAAAGAGATACTTGCGGTTGTGTTTGCTATCGAGAAGTTTAGGTCCTATGTGGTTGGCTCCAAGATCATTTTCTACACGGATCATGCCGCGTTAAGGCACATCTACGCCAAGAAGGACACCAAACCAAGACTTCTAAGGTGGATCTTGCTTCTCCAAGAGTTTGACATGAAGATTGTTGATAAGAAGGGCATTGAGAATGGAGTAGCGGACCACTTATCAAGGTTTCGCATTGATGTTCTTATCCCTATAGACGACTCTCTTCCCGAAGATCATCTTATGTTGAGACTTACTTGTACACCCTTTGCAAGGAAAAAATCTATATAAGGTGTATTCCCGAGGGAGAAGTCGATGGTATCTTGATGCATTGTCACGATTCGGAATATGGAGGTCACTTTGCTTCGTTCAAGACGGTCGCTAAGGTTCTACAAGCAGATTTTTGGTGGCCAACTATGTTCAAGGACGCTCAAGAGTATGTGTCTAGGTGTGATGTTTGTCAAAAGAAAGGGAACATTAGTAGACGGGATGAGATGCCTCAAAATCCAATTCTCGAGGTAGAAATTTTTGATGTTTGGGGCATTGACTTCATGGGACCGTTCCCCTCTTCATATGGCAACCAATACATCTTAGTAGCGGTGGACTACATGTCTAAATGGGTTGAAGCAATAGCAAGTCCTACCAACGACGCCAAGGTGATCCTTAAACTCTTCAAGTCTATCATCTTTCCACGTTTTGGGGTGCCAAGAGTTGTGATAAGCGATGGAGGAAGCCACTTCATCAACAAGGTTTTCGAGAGCTTGGTCAAAAAGCACGGGGTTAAGCACAAGGTAGCCACACCTTACCATCCTCAAACTAGCGGCCAAGTGGAAGTTTCTAACCAGCAAATCAAGGGTATCCTAGAGAAGACCGTTGGGAACTCAAGGAAGGATTGGTCCGTGAAGGTAGATGATGCGTTCTGGGCTTACCGAACCGCTTACAAGACGCCTATTGGGACTACGCCGTTCAATCTTCTTTATGGAAAATCTTGTCACTTGCCGGTTGAGTTGGAGTACAAGGCTCTATGGGCGGTTAAACTTCTCAACTTCGACATCAAATCAGCCTTGGAAAGGCGTCTCCTTCAATTGAACGAGCTTGATGAAGTCCGCCTAGATGCCTATGAAAGTTCACGTCTCTACAAGGAGAGGACGAAGTTGTTCTATGACAAGAAGATAACACCCAAGGATCTTAAGGCTGGAGACCAAGCGTTGTTGTATAACTCCCGGTTGAAGCTATTTCCCGGAAAGCTCAAGTCAAGATGGTCCGGGCCCTTTAAAATCAAAGAAGTGAGACCGTATGGCGCGGTTGTGTTTTTAAACAAGACGGGTGAAGAGTTCACGGTTAATGGACAACGTCTCAAGCCCTACTTGGCGGGTGATTTCATTGAGGAAGGGGTCACGGTTCCTCTTTCTAACCCTCTTTCCGCCTAAACGGGGTAACAAACGTTGAACTTAGTGACGTTAAACAAAGTGCTCTTGGGAGACACCCCAAGCTTATCTTTGTATATACTCTTCAATCTAGCATTTTCCTTTCTTTTGTAGTTCGTTTTCATGTTTGCTAAGTGTCTCTAGGGGCTCTAAGGTCTAAGTGATCATGGGTTGCAAACAAGGGATTAGGAAGCGGAGTTAGGTCTACACCGGACCGTTGCACCGGTTCAGGTCGATCGGTGTAGGAGGTGCTCTCGCTGAATCAAGCACACCGAGCCCCACGAGCGGTGCAACAAATCGGTGTGCGACCAGATCATTTTTGCCTTAAGCACCGAGCTCCCCCGTGCGGTGTAGAATGTAGACAAGGCGGCCCAAGCTCTGATTTTTTCCCAGCACGGTTTTGTTGCACCGGTCCGTAGCAAGAGGGGCCGATCGGTGTTGACCAGAATTTGAATTATGTTGACCAGATCTATTGTCCACTAGTCCGCCCGCTTCCCTAACCCAGGTAAGGTCCGACCCACCCAGGTAAGTCTCCTTCCTCTCTCTATTTTTCACGCGACCCAAGCCCTTTTCTCACTCCGTTTTCGCAGTCTCTATGCTTCTTCTTACCAATGACTCATTTTCTTCATAACTTTCTCCCTACTTGCTCAAAATTCTTGATTCAAGTTGTTAAATTCTCAATTTTCTCTTCTCTTTTTGAATCCACCAACATTTTTCTTGCTTGAGCACTCATTCCCAAGGTATTTAACTCATGCTTTCTTTGACATAATGAGCTTGTTCTTGAGTAGAAATTTTGTGATTTTGTTTGGGAAACGCATTCACTTGTGCTTACACCTTGGGATTAGGCTAGAAAATAGTTGGGTTTGGTGGATCTTGTGCTAATTTGTGCTCCATTAGAGAAATTTTGAGAATTTGAGATTTTGTGCTAGTTTGAGATTAAAAGTTGAACCTTTTTGGGAATTTGATTAAATTCTGGAAACTATCTAACCCACCTATAGAACTTTGCCTCTTTGAAATCTTGCAATTTTAATTAGAGGATTTGGGATTGAGATTTCAAAAAATTTAATCATCTTTTGAGATATTCGAGGCTAGAAAAATCCATGGCACTAACTTCCTTAATTAAGTTTTTGATGTTTTCTAGCTCATTGAATGTTGCATTTGTCTCTTGGACGCCTTTGCTTGAAATTTGAGAAAAGCTATATCCTTGCTTCTTGAAACTCATGTGGACTTGAGAAATTGTAGGGACCATGGCTAGGGAAAAGGCTCCACCAACGCAAACTAAGGCCAAGCCTAAACCAATGAACAAAGAGGGGGCCGTAGCAAAAGTCTCCCAAGCCAAGGGCAAGGCCGTGGTTAAAGTCTCCAAAGCCGCGGGGAAAGGCAAGGCAACGAGCTCAAAAACTAGCGGGAAGGAACTTGCTCTAGCGACGAGTTCCAAGACCAAGGAGAAAGGCAAGGATATTGTGCAAGAGGAAGAAGAGAGCTCCGGAGAAGAGGAAAAAGAGAGTGAGCCCACCGAGGATGAGTACTTTGAGAAATTCTTGGGAATGAAGTTCGAGCAAGGGCAGTTCGTGGACCGAGTGATCTTAGAGAAGATGGGTATATATGAGGATGTTGCTCTTATCTTCAAAAACATGGGGCTCGGGAAGTTCATGAGGATGAAGAATGAAGCTCACAAAGCCCTCACTTGCAAATTCCTTGCAACTCTTAGAGCGGCTTTCTATAGGTTGGGACATAAGAAAGCGGACAAGAGAACCGGCTTCGGGGTTCTAGAGTTTGACATCGACCAAACAACCTATAGGGTCACTTTCCATGAGCTTTGCGAGATCTTTGGGTTCAAGGAAGAATGGACCTACATTGAGCAATACTTCCACTATCCCAAGCGTGAGCTTCCACGCCTTTGGGAAACAATTGCCTCTAGAGATTATGAACCCGGCACCTCGAAGAACTCAAACATCCGAAACCCGGCCCTTCGGTATGTACACAAGGCATTGGCTCACATGCTCTATGCCAAGGTGGAGATTGGCACGGTTGCAAATGAAGAGATGGAATTGATAGGTCTCGGATTGAAGCCTCTACTCACGACTCTCCGTGACGGGAAAGAGTTCAAGGGCAATGAGAAGACTCCTTGTCTCGCCACTCTTTTGGTGAGACACTTGCTCTTTTACAAGAATTGGGCTTGGGACACTAAGGCGAAGAAAGCCGCATTGAGCATCGGTTGGCTTATAACGCCTATTCTCAAGGAAAAAGGGGTCAAGCTCTCGGTCGACAAAGTGGAGTGGAGATTGTTGGATGAAGCTTACCTTGAAAGAACCCGATTCTTCAAGGGGAAGGTAGGAGACAAATTTGCTTACAATCTTAGGCTCAACCCAACGTGTCAAGCGCAAGTTTTGTTGCCTACTACCGCCCTCACCAACCTCGGAGAACCAAGAAATATCCTCTTCTATCCGACCAAAGAGAACCTCTACAACCGGATCATTAACCCACCGATTGATGCTTTCCGCAAGAGAGTAGCGAAGAAGAGCAAGGCAGCGACTAAAGACAACTCCGAAGAGTCCCTTGGTTCCGAAGATGAAGAGGCTAATGAGTCACCTCCCATCTATGGGTGTGAACGTTATCACTTCGATCCATTTGATGGTACCATGCCTAACTTTGCCAGAAGCCACGCCCACAACCAAACGAGACTCCTCCAACGTTGGTGTAAATGGCAAGATCAAAGCATGATAAAGATGGCAAAGGCGATAAAGGGCTTAAAGAAGACGATGAAGGACATGGGTCAAACAATCAAGGAGCTCAAGGGGAACGAAGAGGCTAGCACATCTAGAGCCCGAGAAGAAGACGGCGGTCACTTTGACCCAAGCCACGCATTACTTGGAGAAGGAATGGTGGTGCACGAAGGAGCAAGCCACTCCTTGGCACGTGAAGACAAAGAGGCAAAGAGGAAAGCCATGTGATCCCCTTCTCCATGCTCTAGCAACCCGTCACTCTCTGTGGGGTCTTCATCCCCATCTCAAAGTTTCTAGGTACACTCCAAAACACCTTGTAAATAGTTTTTAATTTTTCTTGAGTCTTGCATTGTATAGTTGTTTTTGTCTTTTGTTTTTGGTTCTTCCCTTGAATTTATTTCACACCGGGATGGTGTGATTTAAGTTTGGGGAAGGGACCGGTATCTAATGATGTTATTTGTGATCTTATTTTGATTTTTACATATTGAGTCTCATGCATTCATGCATTCATATAAGGCATAGAAAAACACAAAAAATCGAAATTTTTTGAAAATACAAAAAGAAAGCATGTAGTTGCATTTCATGAATAAGATCGAGTCTAGTAGCATATAGGTTGCATTGCACGTGCATAGGGAGCAATGATGATTTTTCCTAGTAGAGTATCATTTTAAGAGCTTGGTTCAATGCCCTCGTTGATAGTTGTTTGATGCTTTTGATCTCGTGTTTGAAATCAAGGATGAACCATATTTCGATCTCACGTTTTGTTACTAGGGTCTTAGCTAAAGCAAGTTTTGATTTGACTCCAATCCTACTTAAGTGAAAACCATAATTTTGACATTGAAATTATCGTGTTCATACATGTCCTAGTGAATTCATGGATACCACATACATATTTGGGCTCTCTTATCCTTCTCACCACTATTTTGCTAGCCCAAATAGTCGATTCCCCTTATTAGAACGGTTAACCATACCCTTAACCTCCCCTCCTTTCAAGCCAAAATCTTTAGTGTGCGAATGTGAGGCCTAATTTTTTCGAGTAAGCTTGGCAAAAAGTGTTGAGTTTAGGGCGACAAGGATAGGTTTGCATGTAGATCTAACCCAACATCAAGGGTTAGACTAGGATAGGCTTGTGGGAAAGGGAAGTCTTGGGTTGGAGTGAATAAAAGTGTGTGACTAATGGGATTGTGGAATGAGAAGGAAGGGAGTCCTAAGGAGAATGTGAAGGCAAAAAGGGAAAGCAATAATGTGAAGTGGTTTGTGCAAATCAATAAGATTAGCTCTTAGCAATCAATACTTATAGCCTCTTAGAGTTCAATGAAAAAAAAAAAAAAAAAAAAAAAGGGCCAAAAATCGGCTAAGACATCAAATGATGAAGGACGAGGCAAGTCAAAGTAAAAGAAAGAAAAGAATAGCTAAGGAAACAACAAGAAAAGCACAAAACCACAAGATTCAAGGAAGAAGAAGAAACTCTCCAAGTGAAAAAGATGAAGAAAGATGTGTGGGACATGAAGGCAAAAAGCCTTGAGAACAAAAGGGTAGCTTAGGTTTGGGGCTTCATGGTTAGGGATGCTAAGGTTAGAGACATTTTTAGGCATTGGGTAGATGTGAATCTATCCTTGTATGCATAGATTGCCTTTTACTCTTAGCATTTTGCTAAAGCTTGCTCATTCATTGAGAGATCCCTTGCATAGGAATAATCTCATACGTTTGAGATCATCTTAATCTAAAGACCTTTACCCTAGCCAAATGAATTCACTTGTCTTGCATGAACATGATTCACTTGAACGATTAAATGAATGTTAAAGGATTGGACGATATGAGTGCTTGTGTAGGTTGAGACTTGAGCTTGATTCGTGTAGGGAAGGATATGGATAACTCTTTTTGAGTAGATTTGTTTGATCGCATCTTAGAGCTAGCAACTTGGACATTGAGTTTAAATTCTTGTAATGATACTCGTGGATTTGAGCTCCCGCCTTCAAACCTCTCTCCCTTCTTGTTTTTATTTGTTTGCTTGAGGGCAAGCAAAGGAATAAGTTTGGGGGAATTGATAGTAGCATATTTTACATCTTCTAAGCATTCATTTATATTAGGTTTTGTCCATTTTTGCATGTATCTCATAGCATTTCTCTTGCGTTTTGTTCTGATTTAGAGTTTAGGGTGATCATACTAGGTCTTAGAGTGTCTTGCATGTTTTGGAGCATGTTTCTAGGTATTTTGAAGACAATTGGGATGATTGGAGTGATTGAGCCAAAGAGAAGGAAGAGTTCACCCGAGGTGTCTCAAAGATGTGGCTGGACGAAGACCCTCCGATCTGATTCAGCCTCAACGTTTTTCATGAGAGTTGTAGGGGAACGAGTTAGCTGTCTACTGGAGTTGGATTCTGGTCATTCGAACGTGTGGTTCGAAAGATATGGCCAATCTATTGAAGATATGTCCGTCTGGCCGCTCAGCCATACGTCTCCACCGACCGCTCCCGTCCGGTGCAACTGTCCGGTGTGAGGACAGAGGCTAAACACCGACCCAAGATCTTCCTCAACCGACCGGTGTGCTGCTTCAGGACATCTCCACCGACCGCTCCCATCCGGTGATGTCGACCGGTGTGCTGCTTCAGGACGCTAACACCGACCACTCCCATCCGGTGCAACCAACCGGTGTGAAGACAGAAGCTAAGCACCGATCCCTTACACCGATCTGGTCTGGTCGGTGCGCCTGCCTTCGAGCCAAATGACCCAGATTTGACCGGATCAGTACCCGGTTTGTTCCGGGTTGACCCGGTCCGCCCAGCAACAACTATAAATACTCTAAAACTAATTTTCTTTGATCCAAGTTTTTCTCTATGCTAAAAACCTTTCCCTAAGTATTCTAAGTAATTTGTAAGAGATATTTTCTTGGTTTATGCAATTTAAGTTTGATTCCTTTGATTTCTATCCTCTATATGTTCTTTCTTAATCAAATCATCATCTAATCATGAGATTAAACATCTTCTTCATAGGATTTGTTGGGTTCTCCATGATTAGTGAGTAGTCTTATATGATTTGAGGGTTTGGTAGATTTAGGGTGATTCCATGGATGATTATTGATGTCTAGGATTAGATTATTAGATTGCCCTTCTTGATTAGTACTCTTAATGCTAAATCTAGCTTCAGAAAGTGGATTTAGATCAAATGGCATTTCACACCCACAAGGTGTTTGATGAAATGCCTTGATGAACTAATTAAGAGATATTCATTTCTAGCCCATGAGAGTAGTTGTCTAGGGTGATTATTGGTTGATCTTGATTGTTAAACTTAATGCTTGCTAATTAATTATCCACAAATGAGAATTTGATCTTTAGTTAGGGATTAGCAAAGATGATTAGGGCCTTGAGAAAGGATTAGTCGTAATTAATGATCTTTGCCTAGGGATTAGTATTGCTTGAGTTTTGGACATCATTAATTAGCCATAGATCACCTTATTTCAATTGCCTTATCCTTGAATTCACTTTTTATCTATTGCATTACCCTCGTTTAGTTTTGCTAGCTCTTGTTATTGTCTTAAATTTGAATTAGGATTGCTATAATTGAAACTAAAACCAACCTTGTTGCTTGAATTAAGTAGTTCTATGTATTATTGGTGTCTTAAATCAAAACCCATTTGGATTGATGCTCAAATTACTACAATGATATGAGTAGGGTTTGAGTAATTGATTAGGAAAAATCTTACTATCACCAAGTCCACCTTCTTGCCTTGGTTTACATACTTCTTCCCAAACAATTTTTGCTTTTATAGAGTTTAAATCAGGCCCAGACCATAGAAAATCTGAACAGAGTTTATCTATCTCTCTAATACATTCTCGCGGAAGCCGATAACCAAAAATTGGTAATGCTGTGAAGTACTGAGCTAATGAGTTGCAACCTTCCTGCGCGCGATAGAGCTCGAGTTGTCTGTGATGTTATTCTGTTACGAATCTTTTCCAACAGCGGTCATCTGCTTCGTTACAAGAGGAAGACCCAAGTATCGAACAGGTAAGTGACCCGAATCGAAGTGAAACCGCTGATTTAACTCCTCCCTTACACTGCTTGAGACTCCCGGAAAATATATTGTCGATTTCTCCATACTGATTTTTAGGCCTGAAATCCTTGCAAATTCTTCAAATACTTTTATGATGTCTTCCACCGATCTCACTGTTCCATCTGATAAAACCATTATATCATCTGCAAAACTAAGGTGGGTAAGACCAATATTTTTGCACTTGGGGTGGAAACCTATGTATCGAGCAGTCACTGCTTTGTCCAGCAACTTTGATAGCACATTCATGCTAATGACAGGCCCGGCTCTGGCCAGTGCAAGAGATGCATTTGCACTGGTTCCAAAACCCAAGTTTAAAATTTGGCCCACCTAACAATTCATTATTTTTTGGGTTCAAGACATATTTCTTGCCGACCAAAAAAAAAACATTGTTAATAATTTTTTTTGTCTTATTCGGTTTTATTGTGCCATGTGGATGCCTTTTTAGCAAAAAATATATTATTTTTTTCGTCTAGAATCATTATTTGGGGACCAAAATGTTTTTTGCAGTCTTTTTGGCATAGGGCCCCTATTTCCACTGAGCCGGCCCTGGCTAATGACAAATAGGTATGGAGATAAAGCACATCCTTGTCGCAATTCTCTTTTACTTCAGAGAAAACCAGCAAGCTCTCCGTTCACTTGCACCAAGAATGAAGCCGTCGTTATGCATAAGGATATCCAATGAATAAATCTCTCTGGGAAATTCATTGCTGTAAAAGTATTTAGCAGAAACGACCATTGAATTGAATCAAACGCCTTGGAGATATCTATTTTGATGGCACAACGAGAGGAGAACGAGTCCTTGTGGTAGTCTTGATAGAGGATTTTTGTTAGGTTCGTACCACTTCCTCTATGCTTGTCATTGTAGCATAAGATGTGTCAATCCATAGGGGTTAAGATTAATGCACTAGGAATGCATGAAACTTCTTAAGCTACAGCAAATGGTTTTGGTTTTTATGTTTTTAGATTAAGAAAGTAAAATGCAAGAAAGAAAACAATTATCAAAAGAATGATTAACAATTAAATAATGATTAACAATTAAATAATGATGACAAAGATTGCATTAAACACTATCCTAGAACATGGGATTCATAAATATGACTAATCTATTCTCATGCAACTAATCACTTCACTAATCACCTAATTGACATAAACTCTCGTTTGCAATTAGATAATCAATGAGCATTAATAAACAATCCCAATTAGTTCACTAATCACCCTTGACATCAACTCTTATTGGAAAGGGTGTGAAAAGCTCACAAAAGGCTTGGTTCAAGCATTTCATCCAACACCCCTCGGGCGTGAAATGCCTTAGTTCTAGATTTGATCTCTCAATCTAAATCTAGCATTAAGAGTAACCTATGTGAAGGATTTAACAAGGATCAACCTAAACCATCACCATCTAACCATCAAAATCAAGCCATCCATAATCCAACAAAAAGTCTAAAGTCTAAAGAACATGAAGAACACAAGAGAAAAAGACATAATGAAGAACAATAATTAAATAAACATAAAAAAAAGATAAGGGGTGAAGAAATCTTCTCTAGCGTGGCATATGTATGAAGAACAATCAAAATCCCTAAAAAAAGAGAGTTTGGGTCGATCCCAACTCTTGGGAGAAGAAGACTTCATAAAAAAAAGGTTTCAAGAGTATTTATAGAAAAAGAGTCGAACCGGGTCAACCCGGGATAAACCGGGTATTGACCCGGTCAAATCTGGGTTAAGTGGCTTCAAACCGACCAGGTGCACCTAGTGAAGGTGGTCGGTGTAGGTGTTGGGTTTTTGCACCGGTTGCTTACATGGAGCAAAGGCAGGTCGGTGTAGGTGATCTTTGGTGTAGCACCTTAGGTAAAACTGTAATATCTCCTGGAATACATGTCCGAATGGCCTCAAACTACTTCCAGTCGACAGCTAAGTCACTAGGCTACAACTTTTGTGAAGACGACCGAAGGTAATTAGGATTCGAGACCCTTCTTTTGGCCAGATCTTTCAGGCACTTTGGATGGCTTCGATGAGGATGTCTTTTGAAGTGGTACACCGAGCTAACTCTGGTCGGTGTAGGTGGTCGGTGCTGTGCCTGGGTTTGTGCACCGGTCTATAATACCGGTCGAGGGAGGGAGGTTTTGGTCGGTGCTTAGCTTCTGACCTTACGCCAGTCGGTTGCACCGCCCAAGGCTGGTCAGTGTAGGCGTATGGTTGAGCGGCCAGACGGACACACCTTCAGTAAATCGGCCATATCTCTCGAACTACACATCCGAAAGACCTAAATCAAACTCCAGTAGACATCTAACTCCTTTTTCTACAACCTCTATGAAGACCGTTGAAGCTGAATCAGATCGGAAGTCCTTCGTCCAACCACATCTTTGAGACACCTTGGGTGAACTCTTCCTTCTCTTAAGCTCAATCACTCCAATCATCCCAATTGTCTCCAAAACACCTAGAAACACTACAAATGCATGCAAGATTCACTAGGACCTAATTCAAACACCTAATACTCTAATTTATACCAAAACGCTATAAAAATTATGAAAGACACATGCATGAGACCCGAAACACTAAATAATATGCATGTTAAAACGGGTAAAATATGGGAATATCAACTCCCCAAACTTAGTCATTTTCTTGTCCTCAAGCAAACAAACAAAAACAAGAAGGGAGAGAGGGTTGAAAGCGGGAGCTTAGATCTAAAAGTATCACAATAAGAAATCGAATTCAACGTCCAAGTAATTCTAAAATGCCCTAAGCGAGTCTACTCCAAACGAGTTAGCCATTTTCATTTCCACATGCATCAAGTTCAAGTCCTAACCTACACAAGCATTCTTATCCTTCAACCCTTTGACATTTATTAATGTTTTATGTGAATCATGCTTATGCAAAATCAAATGAACTCGTTTGGCTAAGGGATTAGGTTTTGCATTGAAGATGATCTCAATCATAAGTGCGGGTACTCCAATGCAAGGATCTCTCTCGGAATGAGCAAACTTTAGCAAAATGCTAAAGGTAAAAGGTAACCTATGCATACAAGGGTGTATTCTCATCTACCCAATGCCTAAGATGTCTTTAACCCTAGCATTTCTACCCCATGAAGTCCCAAACCTTAGCTACCCTTTTTCAGAAGGCATTTTGCCTTCATGTCCCACACGTTCTCCTTGTTTCTCCACTTCATCTTTCTATCACTTGGGGGTTTCTTCTTCTCCATTGAACTTGTGGCTTGGTGCTTCTCTTTTGTTGCTTTAGCTCTTCTTTCTTTCATTCTTATGTACGCCTCATCTTCCATCACTTGATGTCTTAGCCAATTTTGGCTTCTTTATTTTGTTTTACACTTTGAGGTCATTCCAATGCCAAGAGCTATGTGCATTCTTTGTCACCAACCACTCGACATTATTACATTCCCCCTTTTGCATTCTCCCATCTTTCCTTTTTGTCCCACCATTTCTTTTCCACCAAATCCCATTCTTTTGTTGTTTCTCACCCGTTCCCACAATCATCCCAAGACTTCCCATCCTAGCTAACCTATTCCTAGACTAACTCCTTGAGGTTGGAGCTAGATCTACATGATAATCCCTCCTTGTCGCCCTAAACCTAACACTTTTTGCCAAGTTTGCTCGAAAAGTAGGCCTCTCCATCACTCACAAAAATCATTGGCTAGAAAGAAAGATTAGTTTAAGGTGTGGGGAACCATTCCAAAAATGGGATATGGCTACTTGGATCCACAAGAGTGGTAAAAAGGGGAAAGAAGATCAAAGTATGTATGTAGGTATCGACGAGTTCATTCAAAGATGCACAAACATGATAATTGAAGATCAAGATTAAGGTTCTCACTTAAGTAGGGTTGAATTCAATTTAAAACTTGCTTCAATCAAGACAAGGACATCAATGCATGAGATCTAAAGATGGTGCATCCTTACTTTTATACTCACTCAAATGCAGTAGACAACTACGAACGTGGGCGTTGAACTAATTTCTTAAAGTGATACTCTATAAGGATCATCGTTGCTCCCAATGCAATATGCAATGCACCCTATATGAAAACTAGACTCAATCCTACACATGAGATGCAACTAAATGATATATGTTTCAAAAAAATTTAAAAATTCAATTTTTTTGTGAATGCATGATATGCATGAGACTCAAGTATGCAAAAATGAAGATAAGAAGATAAAACACAAGGTTAAATGACACAAACCTCTCCCCCAAACTTGAATTGCACCGTCCCGGTGCAACAAAAGTCAAAGAGAAGGTAAAAATATGCAAGAATGTATATACAATGAAGTGGAGTGAGAATCATACCTTGGAATTGAATCGAGAGGAGATTGTGACATGTTGTGGCCAAACCCTCCTTTCATCACACACCACGACCTTGGACCCAAAAGACCAATCTTAGACCGATCCGACCCAAATTTGCCATCCTTTATTGTTGAGGAGCGTGGTCCTCTTTATTCTTGTTTGTTTTGTGTCGCAAGTTTGACAAAGGATAGGCTTGGGGAGGTCCCCAAGGGCGTGTTTAACGTTACTAGCTTGACGGTTGCTTCCTCATTGTCACTCCCTTCATAAAAATCACAAGAAAAGTGAAAAGATTAACAACAAAAGAGAATAAAAAGATCTAGTCTCAAGAAGAATCAAAATCCGAATGATCAATGCTAAACCCCAATGGCAACGGCGCCAAATTGATAGAGGATTTTTGTTACGTTCGTACCAATTCCTCTATGCTTGTCATTGTAGCATAAGAGGTGTCAATCCATAGGGGTTAAGATTAATGCACTAGGAATGCATGAAACTTCTTAAGCTAGAGCAAATGGTTTTGGTTTTAATGTTTTTAGATTAAGAAAGTAAAATCCAAGAAAGAAAACAAAAGATAGAAATGTTGGATCATGGAATAAACTATCAAATGAATGATTAACAATTAAATAACGATGACAAAGATTGCATTAAACACTATCCTAGAACATGGGATTCATAAATATGACTAATCCATACTCATGGAACTAATCACCTAATTGACATAAACTCTCGTTTGCAATTAGATAATCAATGAGCATTAATAAACAATCCCAATTAGTTCACTAATCACCTTTGACATCAACTATCATTGGCAAGGATGTGAAAAGCTCACAAAAGGCTTGGTTCAAACATTTCATCGAACACCTCTCGGGCGTGAAATGCCTTAGTTCTAGATTTGATCTCTCAATCTAAATCTAGCATTAAGAGCTAACCTATGTGAAGGATTTAACAAGGATCAACCTAAATCATCACCATCTAACCATCAAAATCAAGCCATCCATAATCCACCAAAAAGTCTTAAGTCTAAAGAACATGAAGAACACAAGAGAAAAAGACATAAAAATGAAGAACAATAGTTAAATAAACATAAATAAAAGATGAGGGGTGAAGAAATCTTCTCTACAGTGGCATATGTATGAAGAACAATTAAAATCCCTAAAAAAAGAGAGTTTGGGTCGATCCCACCTCTTGGGAGAAGAAGACTTCGTAAGAAAAAAAGGTTTCAAGAGTATTTATAGAAAAAGGGGCGAACCGGGTCAACCCGAGACAAACCGGGTATTGACTTGGTCAAATCTGGATTAAGTGGCTTCACACCGACCAGGTGCACCTAGTGAAGGTGGTTGGTGTAGGTGTTGGGTTTTTGCACTGGTCGCTTACATGGAGCAAAGGCAGGTCGGTGTAGGTGATCTTTGGTGTAGCACCTTCGGTAAAACCGCGATATCTCCTATAATAAATGTCCGAACGGCCTCAAACCACTTTCAGTTGACGCCTAACTCATTGGGCTACACCTTTCTTGAAGACCATCGAAGCTAATTCGGATTGGAGACCCTTCTTTCGGCAAGATCATTCAGGCACTTAGGATGGCTTCGATGAGGATGTCTTTTGAAGTGTTACACTGAGCCTACTCTGGTCGGTGTAGGTGGTCGGTGTTGTGCCTGGGTTTGTGCACCGGTCTATAACACCGGTCGAGGGAGGGAGGTCTTGGTCGGTGCTTAGCTTCTGACCTTACGCCGGTCGGTTGCACCGCCCAAGGCTGGTCGGTGTAGGCGTATGGTTGAGCGGCCAGACGGACACACCTTCAGTAAATCGGCCATATCTCTCGAACCACACATCCGAATGACCTGAATCCAACTCCAGTAGATAGATAACTCCTTCCTCTACAACTTCTATGAAAACGGGTAAAAACCAGCTGATATATCATGGTTTTTACCCGTTTTTGACCGTGATATAGGTCTTGTTTTAGAGTCTTTCTAGTGTTTTTGTAGTATTTTAGTGTCTTTTCAGGTTTTAGGTACGTTTGGAGCATAATTGGAGATATTGAAGCATTCTGGAGCTTTTTGGAGCAAAGCAGAGATCGTGTAGCTGGGACAGCCGATTTGAAGCCCTTGTATCGACCGACACCACCATGTGTTGATCGATACTGACACCATGAAGGAAGGAACGTGACTCACTGCCCATGTATCGATCGATACCACTTATGGTATCGGTCGATACCGTTGTCCATGAAGGAAGGAAACACAACTTTTTACAAGTCTGGAGAGTTTGCACCTTGGTCCAGAAGACTTTAATAATTACAAGAAGCCCCAAAACGTGTTTTAGCATTATAATTAGGTTTTTCAGCCACTTTTGATGGCTAAGATTTATTTTATTCTTCATACTTTCAGAGAGATTTGTTACAGGGTTTTTGGGAGACGATTCTGAACCCCTTTTTTCTTATTGATTTCTTTTATGCAATTCTATTCATCTATGATTTCTGTTCCATTGATCATGTCTGAGTAGATCCACTTTAGGTTTAGGGTTTTCTCATAAAGGATTTCATTGAGTGCTGGTAATTGATTGGTAATCTGAATTAGTTCTTCACCTCAGGTTGTTCTCAAAGCTAATTCTAGGTTGACAAATCTGGAACTTAGATCTTAGGTTAATCGATTAGGCACGACAGTGCAATTGATAATCTGACAGAACTTAGGGTGAGCAAAATAGCTATCTGCAAAGAGATTTGGTTTAGTTGTTTTATGAACATATCAAACCTAAACTTTAAAGCTGGTTTAGATCTTTAGGATTTGCAAAGAGATTTGGGATTCTGGGATTTAGATTTAGATAATTCTCGCAACGACAATTGGTTAATTATAGCTTAGTGATTTGAGTTCAAGAACCGTGCATAACCTGAATCCTGACTGATTGGTTATTTGCATTCTCTGATTTTTTTAGAAATACCATGAACCTATCTTTCCTCCATTGAATTACAACTCTTTTAATTTCGTTTATTGCTTTCTGTTAAATTGAATCGCTTAGCGTAATTCGATTCTAATTGGTCTATTGGGTGATTTCTTGAGTCTATGTGGTTCGACCCCTAATATACTGCAACTTCAGTTGTTAGTACTTTAGGGTATTACATTTTGAGCTTATCAAAATTTGGCGCCGTTGCTGGGGACTCTAAATTCGCCATTAGATTTTAGTCTAGAATTTCGACTAAGTTCGTCGGTATCGATCAATACCCAACCGGTGTCAATCGATACTCGTCGTATTTTTTTAATTTTTGTTACTTACGTGCTTTGACTTTTGTGTTTCAGGTGTATGCCTAATCGCGAAACCAGGAGAAACAAGAGCATGCAGCTAGTTAATCTTTCCAACGAGGAAGTAGCACTTTTGGAACGCACAAAAAGGAGAACAAAGAGGCCAGCAGAGATGAACAATCCAGTGGTTTTGGTTCGTGATGATGCTGGAGCTTTGAGAGACCATGAGGGTCAATTGTGCAATGAGAGGGGACAACGACTTGATGGAGATGGAAACATCATTGTCCCTCCAGCTGTTGTGAATGTTGGGAATGATGTGGTTGATCGTGGTAGGACAATTGGTGAGTACAACAGGCCTGATCAGTTATATGCCAATCGATCAGCGATTCGTCCCCCTGCTTTTCAGAGGAATGACTTTGAGCTGAAACCTACATACTTCACTATTGTGGGTCAGCATCCTTTTCATGGTCTTCCTCATGAGCACCCCATGGATCATATTGAGAAGTTTGAGAACTTGGTCACTAGCATCAAGTAAAATGGAGTGTCCAATGATAATTACCTCTTTTGTAAGTTTTTCCCATATTCTCTTGGTGGGGATGCAGCTTACTGGCTGAAGCAGTTGCCTCCTGGATCACTGACTACTTGGGAGGAGACTAAGAACGCGTTCCTGAACACTTTTTATTATGATGCGAGATCCGAAGAGCTCGGGAACAAGATCTCCCAGTTTTCTCAAGGACCAACTGAGGCGTTTAAGGCTGCTTGGATACGATTTAGGTCGTATCAGAGGGATTGTCCACATCATGGGTTCACTAAAGTTCAGTTGCTGGGTATCTTCTTCAGAGGGATTGACTGGAGGTATCAGATGGCCGTAGATGCTGCGAGCAATGGAAATTTCAACACCAGGTATCCTGATGATGCTTATGTGCTTATTGAGAACTTGGCGTCTAGCAATAGCACCAAGAATGACTTTGAGCAGAAGAAGCAAGCTGGTAGCATGGATGGATCGCAGATTACTGAGGTTCAAGCCAAGCTGGATTCAGTGCACAATCTCCTGATGGGTAAGACGAAGAAGGCTGTACACTTTGCTGATGAGGTCAAGAATTTCGAAAAAGATGAAGTGGAAGATGTTAACTACATTGGTGGAGCTGGTTTTGGAACAAATCGATTTGTCCAGAAACCATTCCAGAGCAGTGGCTACACCCGCACCTATGGGAATTCGTCCTACCAATCTCCACCACCCAAATCCCAGAAAGCAAGGTTGAATCTATGCTTGAACAGATTCTTGAGGGACAGCAGAAGATGACAGTGGATTTTAATGGGAAGATGGATGCCATGTACACAAATCTGAATGGGAAAATCGAGGCTCTCAACATTCATCAGAAGATGCTGGAAACTCAAATAGCTCAGACTTCAGCAGCTGTCAAGGGAAAGATGGTTCATGCACAGAATGAACACGTCAATGCAATCACCATGAGAGGTGATTTTGAACATGATACGTCAGTGTCGACCGACACCACTACCGGTGTTTATCGACACCAACCTGAGAGACGACAGAGAAGCCTTGTATCGATCGACACCCCTGGCAGACTGAGCCAGAAACTGTGAAAACACCCAAGATTGTCGAGTAAAGGGTTTACAAGCCTAAGGTGCCATATCCTATACAACCTAGACACCTTAGAGGTCCCATCTCTGCAGAGAAGTTGCTCGGTTTTGAGAAGATGGTAAGGAGGATTCCCCATACGTTGTCTTTTGAAGAAGCTTTGGAATACCACCCTTTGCTTAGTCACTTTCAAGACAGCAGAGAAACTCTAGAAGAGATCAAGGCACTCTTCATCAAGGCAAGAAACACACCACCACCAATGAAGCAGTTGACTAAGAGAGAAGACCCAAGAAAATTTTCAGTTCCATGCTCTATCTCTGGAGTTGAATTCGAAGAGTCTCTCGTTGATTCAGGGTCTAGCGTCAATGTCATGTCAATGCCAATTGCAGTTCCATATGGTACAATCCCTGATTTGCTTGTTAAAGTAGGAGATTGTCTGGTTCCTACTGATTTTCAAGTTATGGAGATGGGTGCAAGATCTAGTACGCCTTTGATTCTTGGAAGACCGTTCATGGCTACAGTTGGTGCAGTTATAGACACGCCCAGTAAGAGGATCTCATTCTCATACATTGACAAAGAGATCTCCTATAAAGCCATCCCTTCTGGAAGAGCTCCCAAACATATCTCGTGCATCACCGTTGTTACAGGAGAGACGTTGATGGTTGATCTTTTGGAAGAACCTTATGATGAGCCAACTGTCATAGACGTTTTAGATGGTCCTTCTATCATCACCAAGAAAGACATCACAATGGCTAAGGCAAAGAAGAAGGTGAAGAGCAAAAGAGTAAAGGGTGATGCCTATATGACTTTAATCCCTCAGAAGTGTGATGGAGATTCGATTGAATATGAGGTGAAGTGCATGGGAACTTCGAAACCATTCTCTAAGGTTAGAGTTATTCTCACTTCGGAGCTGAAAGAGAAAGGAAAGGATGTTGTGAAGGGTATGTTGAGCAGAATTCTGAAGCTGGAGATGTCTAGTTGTGCACCTTGTTTTGGAGTAAGTTCTCATTCTTATCCTGATTGATCACCTGAGCCAAAGTCAAGCTAGTGACGTAAAACAAGCACTTGGTGGGAGGCAACCCACTAGTGAGTTTGTACATACTTTTTCTTTTCTTTTTATGTTTGGTTTTGTGTCTTGTGTCTTCACGTGAAGCAGATTCAGACGAGCGGTATCGATCGATACCACCTAGTGTCGATCGACACCACCCACGCGACGATCGATGACAAGAGGATTTCTGTGTCGACTAATGCTTGGTATCGGTCGATGCCAAGCTGTGTGTCGGTCGACACCATCACCCATCACGATAACCTCTTGGCCTTAACATCTTCCACTCAGTTCTTCTGATTTCTTTTACCAACTCTAGGCTAAATAACACTTGGGACAGTGTTATTTAAGTCTGGGGGAGGTAGTTGCTGATAATGTTTTTGTTTTTCTTAGAGTCAGTCGTTTTTGAGTCAAATGTTGTTTTATTGAGTCAAAATTTGTTGGAGATGATGATCTTTTTCTTGACTATATTGTTCTGACTTTGCTTTTGAGTGACCATTGTTACAGAATCAGTTCTACATCAGACTAATAAAAAATCCAAAGGCTGACCAGTTAACTAGAAGACACCCATGTTTCTAGCAGAGTTCATTCGAGCCTGAGCCAAATTTTTGCACTTCATTGATGTGGTTGATGTCCATAGAGTTTGATTCCTCATTCATATATAACAAAGGAACCCATGTGTAGAAAGTAATGGTATCTCTCTCCCCTGTTATAAGTTAATAAATAAGAGCATAAAAGATGAAATGATTTTCTTCTGAGTAGAGGGCTAGGAAAATTTCCAGCGATCCCATCATTCTACTTGTGAAGGAATGATCACACAAAGGCTGGAAGCGAGGTTAGGAAAATTTCCCGTGGTACCACTATTCGCCTACGCCTTTGATACATAGAGAGGGAAGAACCGGGGATTCGGTGGCAAACACCATCAATACTCGCGTTTCAGACCTTAATGTGTATATGCGGATCTAAAAAAAAAAAAAGAACATGATAAGAAACAAGTCTGGGGGAGAGGAAACAATACCAAAAAGTGTGAAACTTGGATGGTTCTTTTGCCATAATATTGTATGGGAAAGAGTCTAGAAGGTTCTTGGCATTGATTACAGCGATGAAACTGGCGATGAGGGCTTTATTGGACAATGCTGCGAAATAATGTGTGTAATCAGGGAAGCTGCGAATGTCTACGGAGAAGTACATGGTGGTTAGATTTGGAACTGGTTACGTGATATGTGGAGCACTAAGAAAAAAGGTCATTGCAATGTTTCAAGAACAGGTGAGTCTCCGTGTTTTCAAACCTCTTTCTCTTGTTTAGCTTTCTGTTTGCTTGAGGGCAAGCAAAGGCTAAGTCTGTGAGAGTTGATATATCATGGTTTTTACCCGTTTTTGACCATGATATAGGTTTTGTTTTTAGAGTCTTTATAGTGTTTTTGTAGTCTTTTAGTGTCTTTTCAGGTTTTATGTACGTTTGGAGCATAATTGGAGATATTGAAGCATTCTTGAGCTTTTTGGAGCAAAGCAGAGATTGTGTAGCTGGGACAGCCGATTTGAAGCCCTTGTATCGACCGACACCACCTGGTGTCGATCGATACTGACACCATGAAGGAAGGAACGTGACTCACTGCCCGTGTATCGATCGATACCACTTATGGTATCGGTCTATACCGTCGTCCATGGAGAAGGAAACGCGACTTTTTACAAATCTGAAGAATCTGCACCTTGGTCCAGAAGACTTTATTAATTACAAGAAGCCCCAAAACGTGTTTTAGCATTATAATTAGGTTTTTCAGCCACTTTTGTTGGCTAAGATTTATTTTATTCTTCATACTTTCAGAGAGATTTGTTACAGGGTTTTTGGGAGACGATTCTGAACCCCTTGTTTCTTATTGATTTCTTTTATGCAATTCTATTCCTCTATGATTTCTGTTCTGTTGATCATGTCTGAGTAGATCCACTTTAGGTTTAGGGTTTTCTCATAAAGGATTTCATTGAGTGCTGGTAATTGATTGGTTAGGATTCATAATCTGAATTAGTTCTTCACCTCAGGTTGTTCTCAAAGCTAATTCTAGGTTGACGAATCTGGAACTTAGATCTTAGGTTAATCGATTAGGTACGATAGTGCAATTGATAATCTGACAGAACTTAGGGTGAGCAAAATAGCTATCTGCAAAGAGATTTGGTTTAGTTGTTTTGTGAACATATCAGACTTGGACTTTAAAGCTGGTTTAGATCTTTAGGATTTGCAAAGAGATTTGGTATTCTGGGATTTAGATTTAGATAATTCTCGCAACGACAGTTGGTTATTTATAGCTTAGTGATTTGAGTTCAAGAACCGTGCATAACCTGAATCCTGATTGATTGGTTATCTGCATTCTCTGATTTCCTGAGAAATACCATGAACCTATCTTTCCTCCATTGAATTTACAACCGTTTAATTTATGTTATTGCTTTCAATTACATTGAATACTTAGCTTAATTCGAACCTTCAAAATATATTGTGTGAATCTTGAGTCTCTGTGGATTCGACCCCTAAATACTACAATCGATAAAGCTGTTAGTACTTTAGGGTATTACTTTTGAGCTTATCATGAGTCAGATCGGAAGGCATTCATCCAGCCATATCTTTGAGACACCTTGGGTGAACTCTTCCTTCTCTTAAGCTCAATCACTCTAATCATCCCAATTGTCTCCAAAACACCTAGAAACACTCTAAATGCATGCAAGACTCATTAGGACCTTATGCAAACATCTAATACTCTAATTTAGACCAAAATGCTATAAAAACTATGAAAGAAACATGCATGAGACCCGAAACACTAAATAATATGCATGCTAAAACGGGTAAAATATGGGAATATCAAGTCTTTCACCAGTTTAGTAGCTAGGAGCAGATTCTCGATGAGTAGCCTATCTTTTATGAACGCAGATTGGTTTAAAGTAATGAGATGTGGCAGAATTCCCTTCATCATGCTGGCCATGATATTCGAGATAACCTTATAAATTACGTTACAACATGAAATGGGACGGTAATCTTTCATCTCAATCCATGATGTCTTCTTTGGAATCAGAGCAAGAATTGTCGAATTAACCCTTTTCGGTAGAAATCCCTTCACGAATAAAGACTGAACAACAATGACAAATTCCTCTCCAATAATCGGCCAAGATACTTTGTAAAACTCTGCATTGAATCCCTCAGGACCTGGAGACTTATTACTTGGCATAGATACCAGAACACCTTTTAAGAAATTTTTCTTCTAGCCCGAAATAAAATCCCATCGCCTATAAGCCACATTTTCTTCCTCCATATTCATCGGTGAAGGATTAAGAATGTTCACCTCTTGCTTCTCACATAAAGTTTTGTGCGCCTCAGTTGCTTTCTTCGTCAGATTACCCATCTTGTTCTTTGCTAGTGCTCGAATCAATGGCTTTAGAGCCTTGAGCTTCTTTGTAAAGCGAAACATAGATGACGTAGATAGAAAAATAGGATGCGATGAACTCCAAAATCCCTCCACCATGGGCTTAAATCCCTCCAAATCTGCAACAACGTTCACGAATTTAAAAGGTTTCTTCATCTTTGTCTTCACCGCAGCCAAGTGGATTCGAAAACGCAAGTGGTCCGAACACCCTCCTGCTTTGAAAACACTGTATGATTGTGGAAACACTTGCTTCCATTTAGTATTCATGAGAACTCGATCTAGCTTCTTTGTAATCAGTCCCTCCTCCCTCTTGTTACACCAAGTAAACAATGGCCCCTAAAAAGCCAAATCATCCAAAGAACAATCTCTCACCAGATCCTGAAAATCTCGCTTCCCGGGAGGAATAGATGGCGAGTTCTCGAAACCTGAGTGTTCCTCTACATCCAAAATCTCGTTATAATCTCCAAAGAAAATCCAAGGCTTATTTCGAATTATAGGAGAATTTTGATGAATGATATGCTCAAATTAATACTCTAAAAGTACTAAAGCAGTTGTTGTAGTATAAGTAGGGGTCGAACACAAGAACTCCAGATATCGCACAATAGATTATGTAGATCAGAATTAAGCTAAACCAAAAAGATGTAATTAAAAGCAATACGTAAATTAAAAGGGTTGTAAATCAATTGGGAGAAAGATAGGCTCAGGGTATTTATCAGGAATTCATGAATGTAGATAAACTAACTAGCAGAATTCAGATTTAGCGCGGTTCTTGAACTCAAATCACTAAAGTATAGCTAACCAACTCTCGTTGCGAAAACTATCTAAGTCTAAATCCTAGAATTCCAAATCTCTTTGCGAATCCTAAAGTCTAAACCAGCTTTTATTTCAAGTTTGATTTGTTCACAAAACAACTAAACCAAATCTCTTTGCGAATAGTTATTTTGCTCACCCTAGGTTCTATCAGGTAATTAATCGCACTCTCATGCCTAATCAATTATCCTAAGATCTAAGTTCCAGATTCGTCAACCTAGAATTAGCTATGAGAACAACCTATGGTGAAGAACTAATTCAGATGGTGAATCCTAATTAACTAATTAACCTAACATTAAGAGAAAACCCTTATGAGAACCCTGAACCTAACGTGGATCTACTCAGACATGATTAATGGAACAGAAATCATAGATGAATAGAATTGCATAAAAGAAATCAATCAGAAACAAAGGGGTTCAGAGTTGTCTCCCCAAAATCCCTAAAACAATCTCTCTCAATCAGAACAAAAGTAAAATCAAGCTTTTTTCAACAAAAGTGGCTGAAAAACCTAATTATAATGCTAAAACACGTTTTGGGGCTTCTTGTAATTATTAAAGACTTCTGGACCAAGGTGCAAACTCTCCAGACTTGTAAAAAGTCGCGTTTCCTGTTTTCCTGCAGTGAGTATCGACCGACACTAGGGTAGTGTCGATCGATACTGTTCACTGCTTCTTCTGCTCGCCAGACTGGACTGTCTTCACGAAAACTGGCATAACTTTTTATCGCACCTTTGGAATGACCTCAAACCACTTCCAAATGAAAGCTAATCCATTGATCTGTCTTGTATCAAAATATGAGCTCAATCCATCGGTGGAAAGTTCTTCAACTCTTCATTTAAAGTCGCGACTCGTGTCTGCTTCAGTGAGTATCGACCGATACTAAGGTAGTATCGATCGATACTCAGGCTTCAAATCGACTTCTCAGCTACATGATCTCTGTTTTGCTCCAAAATGCTCCAGAAAGCTCTAATATCTCCAATTATGCTCTAAACGTGCTAAAACCTGTAAAAAACTCTAAAACACTGCAAAATAGTAGAAAGACTCTATAAAACGGACTTATATCATGGCTTAAAAGGGGTAAAAACCATGATATATCACGCCCCCAGACTTAGCCTTTTGCTTGCCCTCAAGCAGATAGAAGACTAAACTAGAGAAAGAGGTTTGAAAACACGGAGACTCACCTGTTCCTGAAACATTGCAATGACCCTTTTCCCAAGCACCCAAATGTCACCTAACCAGTTCCAAGACTAACCACCATGTACTTCTCCTTAGGCATTCGCAGCTTCCCCAGACTACACACATTATTTCGCAGCATTGTTCAATTAAACTCATCATCGCCAGTTTCATCGATGTGATTAATACCAAGAACCTTCTAGATTCTTTCCCATACAATATCATAACAAGGAACCACCCAATTTCACACTTTTTGTATCACTTTCTCTCCCCCAAACTTATTTCTTATTTTGTTCTCTTTTTTTTTTTTCTTTTCGCATATACACATCAAGGTATGAGACGCAAGTATTGATGGTGTTTGCCACCGAATCCCCGGTTCTTCCCTCTCTATGTATCAAAGGTTGTAGGCGAATAATGGCATCATAGGAAAATCCTAGCCTCGCTTCCAATCCTCTGTGTGATCATCCCTCACCAAGTAGAATAATGGGATCGCTGGAAATTTTCCTAGCCCTCTACTCATAAGAAAATCATTTCATCTTTTATGTTCTTATTTATTAACTTATAACATGGGAGAGAAATACTATTACTTTTAAACACATGGGTTCCTTTGTTAGATATGAATGAGGAATCAAGCTCTATGAATACTAACCACATCGATGAAGTGCAGAAATTTGGCTCAGGCTTTAAAAGAACTCTGCTGGAAACATGTGTGTCTTCTAGTTAACTGATCAGCCTTTGGATTTTTCATTAGTCAATCTGTAACTGATTCTGTAACAGTGGACACTCAGAAGCAAAGTCAGAACAATAGATTCAAGAACAAGATCATAATCTCCAACAGGTTTTGACTCAATAAAACAAATTTTGACACAAAAACGACTGACTCTAAGAAAAACAAACACGTTGTCAGCAACTACCTCCCCCAGACTTAAACAACACTGTCCCCAGTGTTATCTAGTCTAGATTTGGTAAAAGAAATCAGAAGAGTTGAGTGAATTGATGAAAATCGAAGGAGTTACCCGAGATGGTGATGAGTGTCGACCGATACATCACTGGTATCGATCGATACTCTTCACAATTTTTGCTCCTTCGTCGCGTGGATGGTGTCGATCGATACCGGGTTGGTGTCGATCGATGCTGCTCTTCTGAATCTGCTTCTTCACGTGAAACACAAAACCAAAAAACAAAAATCAAAAACAAAAATAATAGAAAAACGTATGTATAACTTACCAGTGGGTTGCCTCCCACCAAGCGCTTGTTTTACGTCACGAGCTTGACTTTGCACATGTGATTAGTCAGAGCGAGGTTGAGAACTCACTCCCATGCAAGTTCCACAGCTAGATACTTGCAGACTCAGAGTTCTACTCAACATGCTCTCTATAACCTCTTTTCCTTTCTCTTTCAGCTCTAGAGTAAGAATGATTCTAGCCTTAGAGAATGGTTTTGAGGTTCCTTTGCACTTCACCTTGTACTCAATCGAATCCCCATCACACTTTTGAGGGATTAAAGTCATAGAGGGAGCACCTTTTACTCCTTTGCGCTTTACCTTCTTCTTTGCATTCGCTGTTTTGACGTCTTTCTTTGTGAGGACAGAAGGACTATCGAGAATGTCCATGACAGTTGGCTCATCATAAGGCTCATCCAAAAGGTCATCCATCAACGTCTCTCTTGTAGCAACGGTGATGCAAGAGATATGTGTGGGAGCTCTTCCAGAAAGGATGGCTTTATAGGAGACCTCTTTGTCAATGTATGAGAAGGAGACTCTCTTACTGGGCGTGTCTATAACTGCACCAACTGTAGCCATGAACGGTCTTCCAAGAATCAAAGGTACTTTTGAATTTTCGTTCATCTCCACAACCGGAAAATCAGTAGGAACCAGACAATCTCCTACTTTAACAAGCAAATCAGAGATGGTATAATATGGAGTTGATGTTGAAGAATTCGCAAATGTCAGAGTCATCTCAGCAGATCTAATACCAATTCTCAACCACTCTGCAATTGCCCTGGACATGACATTGACGCTAGACCCTGAATCAACGAGAGACTCTTTAAATTCAACTCCAGAGATGGAGAATGGAACTGAAAATTTTCTTGGGTCTTCTCTCTTAGTCAATTGCTTCAGTGGAGGTGGTGTACTTCTGGCCTTGATGAAGAGTGCCCTGATCTCTTCCTCAGTTTCTCTGCAGTTTTGGAAGTAACACTCCAAAGGACGGTTTTCAAAAGCTTCTTCAAAAGATATAGTGCGGGGAATCCTCCTGACCATCTTCTCAAAAGCTAGCAACTTCTCCGCAGTTATGGGTTTCATGAGATGCCTAGGTGGTATAGGATATGGCACTTTAGGCTTGTAAACCCTCTCTGGCGTCAACTCAGGTGTCTTCTCAGTTTCTGGCTCAGTCTGCGAGGAGTGTCGACCGACACCCGATGAGTGTCGATCGATACTGGGCTTCTGGATCTCGGTCTCCGTATCGGTCGACACAGGGGGGGTGTCGACCGATACTCGTGGATTTGAAACGACTCGGGCATGTGTCTGGACTGGTGTCGATCGACACTGGCTGGTGTCGGTCGATACCCTGGGAATTTCTGAATCCTCAACGTCAAGATCGACGAAATTTCATGTATTTAGGCCAATTTTCTCTCCTGGATCGACCTCTTCAACACTTCTTAAGGTGATTGCATTGACGTGTTCATTCTGTGCATGAACCATCTTTCCCTTGACAGCTGCTGCAGTCCGAGCGACCTGAGTTTCCAGCATCCTGTGGCTAGTACTGAGAGCCTCGATTTTCCTATTCAGATCTGTGTACAGAGCATCCAACTTCCCATTAAAGCTGACTGTCATCTTATCCTGCCCTTGAAGAAGCTGCTCAAACATAAACTTAACCTTGCTCTCTGGAGTTTTGGGTGGGTGAGGTGGGTATTGATATCTTTGAATTTGAAATCTAGCGCCACCAATGTAGTTAACACCTTTCACTTCATCCTCATCAGCAAAGTGAACAGCTTTCTTCTTACCCATCAGAAGATTGTGCACTGAATCCAGCTTGGCTTGAACCTCAGCAATCTGCGATCCATCAACTCCCCTAGCTTGCTTCTTCCGCTCGAAATCAGTATTCTTGGTGCTATTGCTAGACGCCAAGTTCTCAATAAGCACATAAGCATCGTCAATCCCTCTGAAGAAGGTACCCAGCAATTGAACCTTAGTAAACCCGTGATGTCGGCAATCCCTCTGATATGACCTGAATCTGATCCAAGCAGCCTTAAACGCTTCAGTCGTTCCCTGAGAAAACTGGGATATCTTGTTCCTGAGCTCTTCGGATCTCGCATCATCATAGAAATTATTCAGGAACGCATTCTTCGTCTCCTCCCATGTAGTCAATGACCCAGCTGGTAATTGCTTGAGCCAATAAGAAGCATCCCCACCAAGAGAGTATGGGAAAAGCTTACAGAACATGTAGTTGTAGGACACTCCATTGCATTTGATGCTAGTGACCAAGTCCTCGAACCTCTCAACGTGATCCATGGGATGCTCATGAGGAAAACCATGAAAAGGGTGCTGACCCACAAGTGTGTAGTATGCAGGCTTCAACTCAAAGTCATTCCTCTGAAAAGTGGGAATACGAATCGCAGACATATTGGCATAGAACTGATCGGGTCTGTTGTACTCTCCAAGCGTCCTAGCACGATTAACCACAGCATTCCCATCATTCACCTCGTTTTGCGCGCAGCCCGCGCGACAATCTCATCGACAACAGGTGGAGGGATTATGATGTTTCCCTCACCATCAAGTCGCTGTCCAGCTTCATTGCACAAATGACCCTCTTGGTCTCTCAAAGTCCTAGCTTCATCACGAATCAATACAATTGGATTGTTCATCTCTGCTGGCTTCCTTGCTTTCCTGTTTGTGCGTTCCAAAAGTGCTAGCTGCTCGTTTGACGGATCAACTAGCTGAGTGTTCTTGTTTCTCCTGGTTTCTCGATTAGGCATGCACCTGAAACAAAAAAGATCAAGAACGTAAGTAAAAAAAAAAAAAAAAAAATTCGACGAGTATCGACCGACACTAAGTAGTATCGATCGATACCGACGAGCTTAGTCAAAATTCTTAGCTAAAATCTAATGGCGAAATTGAGTCCCCGGCAACGGCGCCAAATTTGATATGCTTACATTGATACCCTAAAAGTACTAAAGCAGTTGTTGTAGTATAAGTAGAGGTCGAACACAAGAACTCCACATATCGCACAATAGATTATGTAGATCAGAATTAAGCTAAACCAAAAATATGTAATTAAAAGCAATACGTAAATTAAAAGGGTTGTAAATCAATTGGGAGAAAGATAGGCTCATAGTATTTCTCAGGAATTCAATGAATGTAGATAAACTAACTAGCAGGATTCAGATTTAGCGCGGTTCTTGAACTCAAATCACTAAAGTATAGCTAACCAACTCTCGTTGCGAAAACTATCTAAGTCTAAATCCTAGAATTCTAAATCTCTTTGCGAATCCTAAAGTCTAAACCAGCTTTTATTTCAAGTTTGATTTGTTCACAAAACAACTAAACCAAATCTCTTTGCGAATAGTTATTTTGCTCACCCTAGGTTCTGTCAGGTAATTAATCGCACTCTCGTGCCTAATCAATTATCCTAAGATCTAAGTTCCAGATATGTCAACCTAGAATTAGCTATGAGAACAACCTATGGTGAAAAACTAATTCAGATGGTGAATCCTAATTAACTAATTAACCTAACATTAAGAGAAAACCCTTATGAGAACCCTGAACCTAAAGTGGATCTACTCAGACATGATTAATGGAACAGAAATCATAGATGAATAGAATTGCATAAAAGAAATCAATCAGAAACAAAGGGGTTCAGAGTTGTCTCCCCAAAATCCCTAAAACAATCTCTCTCAATCAGAACAAAATTAAAATCAAGCTTTTTTCAACAAAAGTGGCTGAAAAACCTAATTATAATGCTAAAACACGTTTTGGGGCTTCTTGTAATTATTAAAGACTTCTGGACCAAGGTGCAAACTCTCCAGGCTTGTAAAAAGTCACGTTTCCTGTTTTCCTGCAGTGAGTATCGACTGACACTAGGGTAGTGTCGATCGATACTGTTCACTGCTTCTTCTGCTCGCCAGACTGGACTGTCTTCACGAAAACTGGCATAACTTTTTATCGCACCGTTGGAATGACCTTAAACCACTTCCGAATGAAAGCTAATCCATTGATATGTCTTGTATCAAAATATGAGCTCAATCCATCGATGGAAAGTTCTTCAACTCTTCATTTAAAGTCGCAACTCGTGTCTGTTTCAGTGAGTATCGACCGATACTAAGGTAGTATCGATCGATACTCAGGCTTTAAATCAACTTCTCAGCTACATGATCTTTGTTTTGCTCCAAAATGCTCCAAAAAGCTCCAATATCTCCAATTATGCTCCAAACGTGCTAAAACCTGTAAAAGACTATAAAACACTGCAAAATAGTAGAAAGACTCTATAAAACAGACCTATATCATGGCTTAAAAGGGGTAAAAACCATGATATATCAATGAACTCAGATATCACTCCATAATTCCCGACGCTCTTCCACAAAATTTGAAGCATAGATAAATGAGTAGAAAAACTCGTCGTCTCTATCTTCTAACTTCACAGAACAGGTGATCATCTGACCACTCTTGAAAAATAAGCTTAGTCGTACTCTTGGACTCCAAACAACCCAAATACAACCCAAACGATTGAATTCATATTCGTAATTAATGACCAGTCTTTGAAGATTGATGAGACAATTCTACTTGCTTTTCCTTCCTTTACCCTTGCCTCCAATAAAGCTCCAAATTGAAAATCCTTACTCTGCACCCAACTCCTTATTATGGAATGTTTTGTTGATCTGTTTAAGCCTCGAACATTACAAAAAAAACCCGACATAATTAATTTTTCTTCCTTGGTACCCGTCTACTCGAAGTGCCAGGATTTTCCTCCTTAGCATTTAGAGTGTCAGATTCAACCAAGGTTCGATTCGAAGATTTCGAAGCCCGAGGAAGTGGTGGACGAGTCCCTGATTCATCTTGCTTACTCATCTTCTTTGTGATTATGATCGGATTCTGCTCTGAAGAATCGTCATCTTCCTGCTGATATAGCTCAAATTAATACCTAAAGTACTAAAGCTTTGTCGATTGTAATACTTAGGGATCGAACCACAGAGACTCAGGGAAACACACAATAGATTATATAGTTTCGAATTAAGCTAAACCAACAATGTAATTGAAAGCAGATGCATAAATTAAACAAGTTGTAAAACGATTGGAAAGAAGCTAGGCTCAGGGTATTTCTCAGGAATTCTAGGAATGTAGATAACTAACTAACAGGATTCAGATTTAGCGCCGTTCTTGAACTCAAATCACTAAAGTATAGCTAACCAACTCTCGTTGCGAAAACAATCTAAGTCTAAATCCTAGAATTTCAAATCTCTTTGCGAATCCTAAAGTCTAAACCAGCTGTTAGTTCAGGTTTGATTTGTTCACAAAACAACTAAACCAAATCTCTTTGCGAATAGTTATTTTGCTCACCTAGGTTCTGTCAGGTAATTAATCGCACTCTCGTGCCTAACCAATTATCCTAAGATCTAAGTTCTAGATTCGTCAACCTAGAATTAGCTATGGGAACAACCTAAGGCGAAGAACTAATTTAGATAGTGAACCCTAATTATTCAATTAACCTAACATTCAGAGAAAACCCTTATGAGAACCCTGAACCTAACAGTGGATCTACTCAGACATGGAGAATGAAAACAACATGATTGAATAGATCATCAAAGAAATCAATAAGAAACAGGAGTTCAGAGTTGTCTCTCCAAAAACCATAGTAGAATAAAGCTTAATCAGAACGTAATCAAGTGTAGCCAACAAAAGTGGCTCAAAAACCTAATTATAGTGCTAAAACACGTTTTGGGTTAAATTGTAAATAATAAAGTCTTCTGGGCAATTTTGCAATTCTTCAACCCTTCATAAAAGTCGCGTTTCCTTCCCCATGGACGACGGTATCGACCGATACCTGAGTGGTATCGATCGATACTCGGGCAGTGACGTGCTTCCTTCCTTCATGATGTCAGTATCGATCGACACCAGGTGGTGTCGGTCGATACAAGGGCTTCAAATCGGGTACTCAGCTACACGAACTTCTGTTTTGCTCCAAAATGCTCCAATAAGCTCCAATATCTCCAATTATGCTCCAAACATGCTAAAACCTGTAAAATACTCTAAAACACTACAAAATAGTATAAAGACTCTATAAAATGGACCTATATCATGGCTTAAAAGGGGTAAAAACCATGATATATCACCTGCTCATGAACCCCTTTCTCATTTTGATCATCTGCTATATGATTTTCTTCTTCCTCCACATCATCATCGTCTTCATCCCTCCGAGCGAGAATTGAAAACCGAGAAGGAGATACCGAAACATTTTCCTTGACCCCTCCTGTAATTTCAGAATGTCGGCCAACTTTTGTTGGAGACACTGAGCACCATTCACCTTCTTCCTTCTCCGGTTTTTCCTCTTCGATTTCAATGACGTTAGATGGTTGTTCTATCTCCAGTACTGGTAAATTAGTGAATACCTACTTCTCCTTTTCCCCCTTCGATTGAATTTTGACCTGCTTCTCCTTCTCTAGATCAACTATTTCAGTCGATATAAGAACATCCTTCTCTGCTGATACAACTTTCCCCTCCCCCACAGACCTCTTCAGCAGAGTTTTTTGACCCACATTTGTCATACACGAATCAGCAAGATGACCCCATTTTGAGCATGAAGCAGCTATGGATACTTAAATTCCACAATAGAATCAACACCCAAGTCTGATTTGAATAAGTGCTGCTTTGGTAGCTCCTTTGACAAGTCCGCTTCTACAAATATCTTTGCTTCATCAAAACTTTTACAAAATCTTTGTATTAGGGTGTAATCTCTTCGGCACACCGACCGCACTTGCAAGAAAGCTTAATCCTTTCCCATGTAACATCTTGTGTGGAACAATTTTCATGACTATCCACACCGGCATTGTTTTGATTTCATGCTGAGCTTCTTCCACTTCTAGAGACCACTTCGAGACTATCATCAGAATATCTGCAATATTCCACATTCCTCTCCGTAGAACACGGTTTCGAGCGGAGCGATTGATAACACCATATTTTTACCCATTCTACTATCTATTTTAGAACACTTTAATAAGTGTTTCACTTGGTTTTATATACTCTTACTATGATATTTGCATATTTGTAGTTCCAAGACTCTTTTCAAGTTCCTTAGGTAAAAACGACGCAAATTGGAGAAAAACCGGATTTTGGACAATTTCGTACCGTCCGAAGTTTGACATTCAATGAAGACCTTCTCATCGTCCGATTACGCCCAAGGACGCCTAAAGAAGAGTTGAAGACCTATAAATATGTGTTTTAAGACAGAATTTTGTAACCCCCCTCTTGTTACACCTTTAGACTAGTTTTGCACGAAACATTTGCTCTTGTTCTTTGTTCTTTGTTTAGGGAGATAGGGATTTCCCTTGAACCCTTTCGTTTGATTTATTATCTATTGATTATGCAATTCAGAAACTTGATTTTGTCTTGCATGGTCATGATTGAGTAGTTCCCAAGTTGGGTTTAAAGGGATTTTTCAAAGGGTATTTCATGGTTTAATTCGATGAGTTATTAGATTTAGGATTTCTTCGTTAATTCTTATTTGTTAATGCACGATTCTTTGTTTCACTTAGAGTCTGATCCTAGGTTGAATTAGATTCGCGGGAGTGTTTTCTAATTGCTTGAACTAGAATGAAACGAGCAATTTCGCTATAAGAGACGAAAGCTACTTATAGAGTATTGTGAGCGATGACGAATCCTAAACGAAATAATGCGTTACCTCCTTCGCGGCCAGAGACGAAAGCTGCTGGTCGAGTTGGTCGGTAATCATACATTCGTGATTTGAGTTCAAGAATTTTCGTAGTCGATTACCTTTATCATTTATTTTCACATCGTTCTAGCCATGAATCCCTGCGAATACCCTTAAGCCCAACGCTTAGTTTAATAGTTTACAACCTCGATTTTATTCATTCTCTTAGCTTATTGTCTTCTTTACTTTCTAGCTTAGATTAGTTTATTTATTCCCTTAGTTTAGTTTAGTTTAGTCTCATTCGCTTTCTTATTATCTCGCTTAGTTTAGTTTAGCTTAGTTCAATTTAGTTTAGTTTAGATTCCTAGTTTCGAGTTCGTGAAAAACCATAAAACTTATTCTCGTCTTAGGTTTCCTTGCTAACTCTTTTTCTAAGGTCTCGCAGAAAAGCATTTCCTCCCTGTGGATCGATACCTAAAGTACTACAACGCACGTCTGTGCACTTGCAGAGCTTTTGGGTTTACAAATTTAAAACATGAAGTCTCGGAAAATAATCTGACCGCATCAGCGATCTTTGATTCTGAACTTTATCGTAGTTTGGTTAACTACAAACACATCGACTTTCAAGTTTTTATCCCCGAGAGTTTAGATCTTATTAACTATCACATGTACTTTTGCGACATGAGGTGCTGTCGACAAAAAATTTCCAATTAATATCTCATCCCACAGTAGAGCCGATCCCTCGATAATCTCGTCTGGTATCGTGACTGTTTGGGAGCCATCAATCAGTGAGATATCGAGATCATGCTTCGAGAGACTTTCTTTGTTCTGAACAATAGAAGACCAAAGAAGTTTGGTTTGATCCTTCTGCGAAACCAGAACCGACTGCGTCATCGATTCTCTGTTATCCACACTTACTTCCATTTGATTTCCAATCGCCTCAGCATCGAAACTTGATACAACCTCCTCTCCTCCAATCGCCAAAGCCACCTTCACCCCCTGATCCAACCTCCGAGGCGGAGATACCGCCGGCGCCGTCATACGTGCCGCTAACGGAAGAAACCTTACAAAAAACCTAATCGCCCTTACGATCGCCTGCCACGTCACCTTTTTTTTTTCCTCCGTCTTTCTTCCTTCATAAAATGGTATTCCCTCTGTTTCAGAATATTAGATGTTTTAGGTAAAAGCACGCAAATTAAGAAATTACTTTTTTCTTAACAAAAACAGATTTAATGAAAAAAACACTTAATTTAAAATAAAATACTAATGGTTCTTCGAGAGTTTGGTCAACCTCTTCTTTAGTTGTTTCAGTTATTTACAAAATTTTAGAAAAAATCAGTTTGGAGCCAATTTTTACATAATCAAATCAAAACTACAATTTTTACATAATCAAATCAAAATTTCAAATTCAAAAAAAAATTGAATTGCTTTGTGTTTGTTTCATTTTAGATTTCAGAAGAAAAAATGGTTCATGAATAACAAAAGCAAATTTACGTTTGTTTTATAGTGCAAAGAAACACAAACTGATAACTAATGAGAGAGTAATAATGATGTTGACTTCGATAATTGTTTGGAAACCAACATATTCACAAGTGCAATTGATCCTTGGCTTTTTACCTTTTTTGACTAAATTAAAATAAATAAGTAAATATTTGCATTGAAATATGAAAATATGTGAAACAAAATAAAAGCTCATAAACATCTAATATTCTGAAACAGATGGAGTATTAATATTGAAATTAGCACATTTCGTTCATGCCGTTCAAACGTGTCTATAATATGTATCTTTATCAAAATTTATCCATCAAAACCGAACACCTAAAATTGGTAAATATATTGGACTACTGTAACTAAACACATTAATTCTAGTCAACTACACGCACTATACTAGTTCATTTTGTACATGTGATTTACAAACAAATAATTTATGGTCTTTACCAAAAAACAACAAATAATTTATGGACAAGTTTTAGATGCTAAGTTTTCATGAACAAGTTTAATATACATATTTAGATTGACCAAAATATGTATATTATTGACAAATTTTGATGAACAAAAATGAAAAAGTGGTAATCTCTAATACGCACTTTGTAATAGTGTTAAATTCACACAAAAAAAAATTATTAAGTAAAAAAAACCTTCATTTTTATTGTTGCCAAACAAGAAAACAAAAACCGTTCGTAGTTTTAACCAATCACGCCACTGTTTTGGTTTCGGTTTACAAATTTCGAAACGGATACATATACCAACTAACTGGTTTTTCCAACTTTAATTGATTAATCATATGAGATAAGAGGTCAAATATTCTGTATATTCGCATTGAAGACCACTCATTTTATGAAATCCATGCCCACGATTTATGTAATATATTGCTGGTAGATACATTCTTTAATTTATTTCGTCCAAACATTTTTAGTGCGCACACTTGCTTTGCATGTCTGAAATGTATAATAAACACACAGTAAATAATTACATGACATAGATGAGCGAGAGGTAACTAGAACAAAATACTTTGACAAAAAAAAAAACGAACAAAATACTAGTCATGACAGAAAATATAATTTTGTAACAAAAATATTTATCGCATTGAAATAATTGTATATATCAGATTATTTATTTGAAAAGCTTTAAAAACTAATATCTTTAACAAATTAAGTTATATTGAGAAGATTTGCATGGCATCAGTGTGAGCTACGATGAAGTTATGTCACCTTGTTCAAAACTCGGTAGTTCACACAACACTGCCATCTCTACCATATTGCTTAGACTTCTAAATCAAATTCCTTTTGGTTATTCGCTTGAAAATGGGATCATTAAACCTAATCCTAAATAGGACTGATTCCATACGTAAATAAAAACTTCTTAATAAAAAATGGCAAAGTGAAAGTGGCTTAATTCCTTATTCGTACGTAACGGACACAAACCAGTCACTCTTCCGGTTTCGGTTTACAAAAGCAATCTATATACTACACAAATATACAAGTTGCACATTTCAATTTCTTGTCTCAGAGGCCGACCATTTTTTAACGCGTACACTTGCTTTTTGTGCCTACGTACGAATTTTGAATCAAATGACGAAACAATTGTATTAAAAGACATACATGAAGTAAATCATATACGCGAACCAAAAGCAATAAACATAAAAATCGAGTTACCTCCTCTTCCCAGTCACATCTCATAACAATAAAAATCAATATCAATGTCTGAATCGCGGTTCCTCCGAATATCATGCCAGCCCAAATGCCCTATTAACATAAAATCACAATAGACATACATAGAGAGAGAGAGAGAGAGAGAGAGAGAGAGAGAGAGAGAGAGAGAAATTAACCTTCAATTATTGAAATTTATGATACAAAAATTGCTTACCTTAACACCAGACTTGAAAATCCAGCCCATGACAAATCCGAGTGGAAGTCCAATGAAATAGTAACATCCCAAATTTATGTATGCCACAAATGCTTGCCAACCCGAACCAACCGCAACACCTAATTTAAAAAAAAGTCAAAAATCACCACACAACCGTTGACCCGGTTTATTTTGGAATAACAAAAAAAAAATTGTTTTTGTGGCGTACCGGAAAGAACCGGTTGGACACTGTTGAGAAGAATCGTTAAGGCTAAAAGAATAGAGAGATTATTGACTGCTTTTATGACAGTTTCACTTGAAGAGAAAATCCAACCGATTTGATCATGAAGAAATAAGACGAGCACCGAAAATATTATTCCAATGACTAGCGATTGTGTCACTGATACGATCATTGCAAATCTTGCTCTTTTTCCGTTGCCTGCTCCTAATTCATTCGCCACTCGTACTCTACACAGAAACAAGGTATCACATTAGTTATTGTTATATATACATATATCAACTAAACTAGCAACAACTAATTTGGGAGGACACACTAATTTATGGTAAGATTTTGACACGACCATAAATTTATATGGTTAAAATTTGATGATTATTCTACTCTCTAGCACTTCGGTACGTTCCTATCGGGACCAACCGGATCAGCCGATAGGGTATATTAGAAAAAAAATTAAAAAATTTGATGATTTTTTATTCATTTGTTCAGAAAATACTATCTGAACGAGATATAATATATAAACGATTATTTATAAGCCATGAACTAGTCTAATCAGATCTAACCGATTAGGTCATGAGTAATATAAGCCGAACTAAATAAAAATTAAAGTATCTATACGGTATTAATAAAAATGAAAGATTGGTTATACCCGGTCCCCGCGAAGAAAGCGATTGGAATCATCATTTCCAAACCATTTATCGACATGCTGCCGATGAAAATTGTAATTATAAAATTTGTTTAGCAAAATATGTACGTTAGGAAGTTGACAGCAACAACAACAAAAAATGAAAAATATTTGACGTACCAAATAGACAAAGAGTCGACAGCAATTTTTGTATCCTTCAGATTTCCAGTCATCACAATTAAAATTCTATAATACCAATTCTCCAAGCTGTTTCGATAAATATCAACCGTAATAAGTTGTGTTGCAATACGGGCAATCCGTATTCCAAAAAACAAAAAGACGCGACTCAAGTGGCGTTTAACGAATAAATACCAAATCATGATTCCGGAGGAGGCAGAGAGTTTAGCGAATTCCAATAGTCCGGTGAAAGCTTCCATGGAGAAACCGGTCCAAGTGAGCGGACAACCGCCGCATGTGGTGTAAGTAAACAAGATGAAGAAATTGAGCCACCACGCCACGTTAACAGTAGCCATGGTCCCTATGACTCCTAGTTTAAGACCGTACACAAAGAGCAAGCACACAAATATGTGAACTACAAGTGCCACTCCAGACGAAATTGCAATCACCTGGTAATGTAAGAGAATATATGTATCAACCAAACACATTTAGCAATATTCATATCAAGAAAATATTCACTCATTAGATTTCGGAGTAAATCGTTATGCTATAAATGCGAGAACTAGCTGTCAAAATTTATTTGTCATTGTGACTGGTTACCTAAAAATGAAGGAAACGAATTAGGTGAAAAAATGTTTTCCTTCTTATTTTCACCAATCAAAAAAAAAAAAAAAAGCCACTATTCTATGAAAAAAAAACTAGAGCACAAGAACAACACATTATTAGAAGTCAACTATTTTATAGATGTAGAACTAAAATTGAGATCTTTTCCACTAATCTCTCCACTAATCGTTGTATGTTCCTTTTGTTACTCTAATTGCAAACCATTCAAATTCTTAAAGTTCCGCCAGAATAACCATCCAAATATTTTTAAATCGTTACTAAGAAATTTGACCTTTGATTTTGGATAGTGATAGGGAACGGAGCAGTTTGTTTTACTATTCACAAGTTTTGCTTCGTAGTAGAACCAATAAAAAAAAAGTTGTCAACTACAAAGATATTTCAAATCTCAAGTTACCTACCCTATTTTTGAGCTGGCATTGGAGGAATCTGTTGAGAGGGAAAACGAAAGCAAACGCGAAATGGATAGGAATGACCCAAACGGCGATGGTACCGGAGAGCTCGGCGATGTCGTCAGGCTGGCCGAAGAACTTAAGAATCGGAGACGCAAAGAAGTACATAGGGAGGAGCAAGATGGAGCATAAGAAGAGAACAATCCAAGATCTTTGCAAATACACTCCCAACATCTCATACTTCTTCGCTCCAAACGCTTGACCGCACAGCGTTTCCAACGCACTCGCCATTCCGAGCTGCATGTAAAGATATATAGTTTCTTCATAAGTTAAACATTATAGCATATGATTAAGCCAGAAAAGGTTTCTATATGTGTGTGCGTATACGAGGAGGCTGAAGTTGAAGCCAATGATGACGTTGTTCACGATGGAGATGGCGGCCAGTTCCAGCTCGCCGAGGTGGCCAGCCAAGGCCTGAGTGATAACGAGGACCAAGTAGGTCGAGATTCTGGTGAATATGGCTGGCCCAACGATCCGCCATAGCTTCTTCGTTTCCAGCCATATTTCTCCGCCTTCCTCCGCCGCATTTTGGTCCCTTAACAGAGGAATCCTCGCCTCATCTACAACTTGTGCTTCGTCTCCTGTCTCTCCCATCGCCGAGCTTTTGGAGAATTATAAATAAATTAAATAAAAATTAGATGAGAGCAGATACGTGCTAATATAGAGTAATATATATTATTTAAACATTTTTTTCTTGTTGACTAAAAAGAAAAAAAAACATTTTTTCTTATTGTCCTCTTTCCTTTTTGCAATTCCAATATATTACTTATCTTTTGTCTTTGATCAACAACTCAGTTTCCCTCGTTATATATGCCATGTACGTCCAAACTGCTTGATTTCGCGGATTCAACAACTCCTTTTTATCTTTATTTTATTCTTCATATTTTATTTTTCTATTAATGTAATAATTTCTTCTTCTAGATATAGAGCCGAGTCACTTCACGTATAAATGAATTGTTCCGAAAACCAGAAGAAAAAAAAAAATATGAAAGGAGACGTGAAAGCAAGCGTATTCCTAACCAACCACGCCATTGATTGGGTTTCGGTTTACAAACTTCAAAGCATATTCCTAACGGACATGATTACTATACTAATCCTTATTTCTTATTTCTATGTTTATTATTAGTTTGCCTATGATTTTTTGATATTACTAGCCTAACCTTTCTACCGAAAATACATCATTCGTCTTTGTTGGAAAAAAACGTTATTACAAATCTGCCATTATTTTTCCTTTGTCACTTAGGCAAAAACCAGCGCGCAGGAAAACATAAATCTACCGTTTTTTGACGGTAGATTTGTTTGATGTTGGTCAACTCAAATTTTGATCCGTAGATTTGTTTGATGGCTGATAGATTTGTTTGAAAAATGGTAGATTTGTTAAATCTTGGTAGACTTATCTTGGTAGATTTATTTTAACGACGCGGTGGATATATTTATTTTTGGTAGATATATTGTCTTTGATGCTAGATTTGTTTATGAGTTGGTAGATTTTACGACCAAACCGTTGACTAGCGGTAAATGTTTGACTTTTTAGTAGATTTATTGACAATGGTAGTAAATTAATCTTACAAAACGGTAGACTTATTTCTTTTGGTGGTAGAGTTAATCAGTGTGAATTATTTTTTCGTGACGGTAGATTTGTATTGGCAACGGTAGTTTTATTTATACTAGCGGTAAATTTAAAACCGTGTAAAATCTTGGTGACTTCGTTTTGTAACGGTGGTAGATTTAATATTAGTGACGGTAGATTTAAAACAATTTGGTAGATTTTAAAAAATTTGGTAGATTTGTTTGTAACGGTGGTTGATATAAAAACGTCTAACATCTCGGTGATTTCGTTTTGTTATGGTAGTATATTTAATATTAATGACAGTAGATTTATTGTTAATGGCCGTAGATTTAGTAATTTTTTGGTATTTACTTAGATAACCTTCAGTTGGTAGACTTATTATTTCGCGTTGTGGTAGACTTTAATGACGGTAGATTTATTGACATTGTTTGGTGGTAGACATTTGACTTTTTTCCAGAATGAGAAATGACGTTTTTGCCCTACACTAAAACTCAGATTTACAAAAAATATGGCACCCAATTATACTAAGTATGAGAATTTTTTAGTGTTTGATGGTAGATTTATTGTAATGATGGTAGATTTATTTTATTATCCTCCTTTTTTTTCCGGGTTAAGATTAACCTTGAACTTATATCCTATTGGTTTTCTTAAACATTCACCTTATGTCATTTTGGTTTTTGTTTTGTGTAATAACTAAATCATCAACTTAGGGTCTATTGGTTCTCTTAAACATTCACCTTATGTCATTTTGGTTCAAATGACACATCAAAAATTGTAGTAGTGCTTTTATGAAGGATGTTTCTAGACTCAGAATTAATCCTCGACTCAACAAAAAAAGATTAAGAGATGGGTATGTGTCAAATATGGCATATGAGCTTTGTAATTTTTTGGGTTTGTTGTCGTTTGTTTTTAGTATTGGTTTATAGAATAGATGTGTTTTTCGTCTATATTATTGGGTTGAGTCATGTGTTTTTGGTAAAAATCTCACTCACCTTGGTTATACATATTAAGCAAAGTGAAAGTAAAGAAAGTGAATGATAGCTAACATGGTAGAAAAGATGAAATGTTTGACACATGACTCAGCGTTTTGCAACAATTATAATTTCAAAACAATACCATCATCTAAAATCCAATTATCATTTGTACAAATGCAAATATATCATCAATTCAATAATAAATCTACCATCAATTCAATAGTAATTCTACCATAATTTCAAAACAAATCTATCATAATTTCAAAAATAAATCTCCTAAATCCAAATTTACAATCCGTAGAAGAATACGCCGGAACGATGTCAGAAATCTTGTCGGAGAGTCGTCTGCCGTCGCGAAGGCCATAACCTGGTAGAGAAGAACAAACAAATGCCATCATTCATATAAAAAGTTCAAATATGTGACTAACAAATCTACCATCATATAAAACGATAACTCGACAATCATTAACAAACACATCTACCATCAATTCAATAACAAATCTAATCATATAAAACGATAACTCGACAATCATTAACAAACAAATCTACTATCAAATAATTAATATAACTCTACCATCATCAACAAACTATTTCTCACCTCAAATTTCAGAACCGTTATCGGAATTTTCAGATGGCGGTAATATGGCCGAAGAAGAAGCCAGGTACCTGTCGGAGAAAAAGAAAGACTAAGTTAGTCGTTAACAATAAGTCTACCATTATGTTAACAAAATCTAGCAAACAAATCTACCGTCATATATATATATATATATATATATATATACAAATCTATCGTCATATATAAATAAATCAATCGTCATATATAAACAAATTTACTGTCATATATAAACAAATCTACCATCATATCGTCATATATAAGCAAATCTACCATCATATCGTCATATATAAGCAAATCTACCATGATATATAAATAAATATACTGTCATATGTATACAAACTACCGTCATATATAAGCAAATATACCGTCAAACCAATGATAATAAATCTACCAATCTACACACAAATCTTCCACCAAACGTTACAAAAATCTACCGCCAAAGGAAAAAAATTGAACATTCCTCACCGGAAAATTATTCGCTCTCACCGGAATGCGTTTATTTGACCGGAATTTTTTTACAGCAAACTCCTTTTCTTCATGATGCAGCATCCATATCCAATTAGTAGTGCATAAAATGAATGAATACAAGCATTAACTTGGGGAAAACAAAATCTGGAAAAGAAGAAATTAACAAAGGAGAAGAAAGAGGGAATAAAGTACCTGGAGAAGCTAGGAAATTGAAACGCGTTGTTTCCGTTGATGAAGGCGGATGCTCTCCGGTGGCTGTTTGGCCGTGAGCACAAGTTCAGAAGATGCGGTGCGATTTAGGGTTCATTGCTGAGAGAAACGAGAGAGAGGTAGAGGAAGTTGAGAAGAGGAAAGCTTGGCGCTCAAATACTGGAGATTGACGAAGGATCTGGGTGAGAAGGAGGAGGAAGAAGAAGAATATATGGGTTTGTCGCTAAAAGAAACGAGAGAGAAAAAGAATTTTTTTTTTTTTTTTTTTTTTGCAATTCTAATATGAATTTTCTTTTGATTAAATCAAACTAATTAAATATTTTTTTTCGAAGAATTTTCTTTTGAAAAATATCTTTAATTTCTTTTTAATTAAAGAATTTTCTTTTGAAAAAATTTAAGTTTTTTTTCATAAAAAATAATTAATTTTTTTTTACATAAAAAAATTAATTAATTTAAATTGAGATAATGGCATTTTCGTAATATAATACAACATATGGATAAAATGGACATTGACTAACTTTCTAAAGTTAGTTTAGTACGGTAGACTTGTTTGAGGTTAGTCTAGTAATGTTACTTATGAATGAGGTTACTTTGAAGAGTTTTCTCTCCCTAATTTTAGTTGATTATTCATATGAGACAGATCGAATGAAGACAATCTCGTTTTATGGAATCCATGTTCCAAAATTATTTAATATTTTTCGGATGGGAGGTGATAATCAGTTGTTTGGCCTGCACAATTTCACTTGCTACAGTCGGATTTTGATTACGTAAGGAGGATATATGATTCTTGATGGTGATATGGATTCGATTTTGAGTAGTATCAACGGAGCGGTGGATGTTACGGTTCTCATTACTCTCCCTCCAAGTCTCATAGATAGTGTTTGCCATGCCGGTACCTGATGCGATTGTTGGTTGAGAGATAGAGATTAACTAGAGCGTCTTGAGTAGAGATCCAAGAGTAGTTGATATAGTGGAGGCTTAGATTTGAAGCGATTCTGGACCAGATTCGTTGAGTGTAGCTGCATTCGAAAAACATATAGTCACTGCTTTCAGGGGCTGAGTTGCAGAGAAGGCAGTGAGCATATGTATGGAGGCCCCAAGAGAGGAGCCTGTCTCGTGTTGGACATCGATTGAGTAACTGATAGAATAAGGCAAATGAATCTCTCTTTATTGATTTAGAAAACGAATTACAAAGATAATATCAAAGTCTCATAGCGACCTGATCGAAGATCTCATATTGATCCCAACAAGCTCATATCGCTTGATACAACAACTCAGATAAAGCATAAAGAAAATACAAACAACCATATTCAGTTTATGTATCATTCGTCTCTTTACGATTGCTCTTCCAACTGCAAACCTTTTGCTTCTGGCTGAGTCTTCTCTTTCTCCTGAACTCATTCCAGCTCAGCTGCCACATCAACTTCTTCTAATTGACTTTGTTCCGACTTCTTCTATTTCTTCTTTCGATAGTAAGCTTGATGCAACTTATCAATACTCCCTCCATTAAGAGCAAGCTTGCCCTCAAGCTTGTAATGTGGAAATTGTTTACAAAATTCCCGAGAAGAAACCCAAGTAACATCATGCGGCTGGTGACCCTTCCATTTGACCAGCAATTCAATACCTCTTGTATATGTGTATCGAGAAGCCAACACTTCCTCTGGTTCCAACTCTGCATCGTCTAAGTTTGCGCATGAAGGAGGAATATGTTGCACTGTGTGATCTTTACCAATCACAACCTTGAGTTGAGATACATGAAATACTGGATGTATCTTAGACTCCTCTGGTAGGTTCAATCTATAAGTTGCTTTACCAATCCTCTCCAATACCTCATATGGACCAAAGTATTTTGCCGCTAACTTTTGACAAAATCTCTTCACCACAGTTTGTTGTCTATACGGTTTCAGCTTCAAAAACACCCAATCTCCCACTGCAAATTCTACATCTCTCCGATGTTTATCAGCACTAACTTTCATCACTTGCTGAGCCCTCTCCAAATGCAACTTTATAGTACACAACATCTCATCTCTCTCTTTTAAGATTCAAAAATACCCAATCTCCCACTGCAAATTCTACAACTCTCTGATGTTTATCAACACTAACTTTCATCACTTGTTGAGCCTTCTCCAAATGCAACTTTATAGTACACAACATCTCATATCTCTCTTTTAAGAGATTCTCCAAATCAAAATTAGAAGTAGAACCAGCCTCATAACGTAAGATAGAAGGTGGTTCTCGACCATACACCACTTTGAAAGGAGAAGACTTTAAGGAGTGTGATAAGAAGTATTGTGCCACAGCTGTGCCCACAAGAGAAACTTGCACCAAGTCCTAGGATGGCCTAAAGCAAAACACCTGAGATACGGCTCAAACAATGGTTTAATACCTCCGTTTGTCCGTCGGTTTGGGGATGAAATGCAATACTATACTTCAGCTTAGTCCATGCAGAACGAAACAACTCCTTCCAGAAATTATTGAGAAAGACGCGGTTCCTATCTGAAACAATCGACTTAGGGAATCCGTGAAGTTTGACAATCTCAGTCATGAATTTCAATGCCACATCTGAAGCTATAAATGGATGTTTTAACCCTACAAAATGGTTGTATTTACTCAATCTGTCCACCACCACCATAATCACATTGAATCCAAGAGAAGTAGGTAGACCTTCTATGAAATCCATTGACAAATCATCCCAAATTCTCACTGGAATAGATAGAGGCTGAAGAAGACCTGCTGGAGATAAAGTAGAGTACTTGTGCTTCTGACATACATCACATTCAACCACATATCTCTGCACTGTCTTATATAACCCTTCCAAATGAAAAGTAGACTGAATTCTCTTAGTTGTCTTCAACACACCAGAATGACCACCAATCTGTCCATCGTGACACTCATGAAGGATGACAGGAATGAACACAAAATTCTTGGGAATTACCAATCGACGTCTGTAACACAATTTGTCATCCACCAGCTGATAATCTGAGCTTGTCAACTATCCTGATTTTAGTTGTTGTATCACCTTCTGTATTGTTGTATCAGCAGCTATCTCTTTGTACAAATCTTGTACTGCAACATTGTAGGAACTGTCAATGCCAACAACATAGTACACAGAGATAGACTATGATTTGCTTCAATCCTGGATAATCCATCCGCCGCTTTATTCTCTTCGTTTTTTTTTTTTTTTTTTTGAATTGAATGTAAAATTAATCTAAACCAAAAAAACGTTTTGTACAATGAATGATTCTAGGGTTTAACTTTTTAAGAAACTCACACTATTACAATTATCTTGTCGCGAACCAAGTCTCCATTCCCTGGTCGTATATTGCGTCTCCTTTACTCTGAATCGTCAGCACTCGGTTCGGAACTTGTTTGTCGATATTCCTCACTTGTTGGGAAGGAAGTGTAGGATCCTCACCATGTTTTCTTGCATTTCTTTCCCACCATATGATGTATATTGTACTCTGAAATACGTATCGCAAAAGAAAGAGGCAAATCTTGTCTTGCGATTCATCGATTAAGAGTACGAGGATGCGATCCCAATGAGTAGAGATACTCGAAGCGATAAGATTTTTGGTGAGGCCTAACCATATCTCTGTCGAGTACCTACAGCTGAAGAAAAGATGGTTCCATGTTTCGACTGGCTCATGACAGAAGATGCATGAGACATCGGCTCCGACATTCCATGAAATCATTCGGTCGCCCGTCGAGAGTCTGTCATGCATTGCCAACCATGTAATGAATGCGTATTTGGGCGTATCGTGTGAGAACCATACACCCTTATACCATTCATTCCTTGGGTGCGTTATGCGAGTAAGCTTCCACATTTATTTGGAGCTAATCTGTGTTTGAACTTATCCCCGGATTGCTTCCACAATACTACATCATTCTCCACTGCTAGACTTCCTTTTTGACGTTGTAGATCGATTAGATCTTCGATACGATTTAACTCTGCGACACGATGGTGTCTCCGCCAGTGAGTTGCAAGGACTTCTTCCACGGTTGAATGAATTCGTATTCCCAAATCAATGCAACCTCGAATCCCCGTCACATCCAAAAGTCTCCCCATCGGAGACCATGTGTCATACCAAAAAGATGCTAAAGCTCCATTGTGTACTTCAATCTTAAGAAGGATGCAGCAAGATCTCTGTATTTGAGGAGCTTCTTCCATCTCCAAGAGCAAGATCTCTTTATTCTCACAACTTGGTTTGTAAAAGATTTCAAAATCAAATCCCAACAGTCTCGTAAGTCATTTCTGATATTCCATGTTGACCTCTTTCTGTTCCAACAAAAATTTCAGGTTTCTCTGGTCTGTATGAACCACAAACTTCCTTCCCAAAAGATAATGCTTCCATTTTTGAACCGCCATCACAATGGCCATTAATTCTCTTTCATATGCATGTTTCAGTTGTTCTCTAGCTGTTAATCGATGAATAAAGAAGGCTATGGGATGACTGTCATGCATCAACACAGCTCCTAAGCCAAACCCATAAGCATCAGATTCAATAATAAAGACTTTTTAAAAGTCTGGTAGAGCTAAAACAGGAGCTGAGACCATTGCTTCTTTCAAACTATCAAACGCCTTTTGTGCTTCATTAGACCAAGCAAATTGATCCTTTTTTAACAGCTCAGTCAACGGTTTTGCTATACTCCCATAATGCCTCACAAATCTTCTGTAATAGCCGGTCAAGCCAAGAAATCCTCTGAGTTGTTTAACTGATCTTGGTGGTGGCCATTGTTTCATAGAATCTGTTTTAGTAGCATCAGTTGCAACGCCCTCCTTTGAGATAATATGGCCTAAGTATTCCACATGAGGTAGGCCAAATAGACACTTTTATGATTAGCAAATAGTTGTTGCTCTTCAAACACCTTAAGCACAACTTTGAGGTGTTCCACATGATCTGAAACACTCTTGCTAAAGACCAGCACATCATCGAAGAAGACAAGTACAAAGTCTCTCAGAAATTTCTTAACAATAGAGTTCATCAAAGCTTGAAAAGTGGCTGGTGTATTAGTCAGCCCAAAAGGCATGACAAGGAACTCATAATGACCTTCCACTGTTCTAAAAGCTGTCTTTTCAATATCAGCCTCTTTCATCATGATTTGATGATAATCAGAACGTATATCTAAGTTGGAGAAGACAGTTGCTTGAAAGTAAGATTTTATCGTCTCTAGATCAATTACTCTAGATGCTATGTAGCATAAGATGTATCAATCCAAATGGGTTAAGTTCCAAACACCAAGAATACATAAGATTTCTTAAGTTAAGCACACAAAGATTGTTTTTAGTTTTTATCTAGCACCCTAATTCAAATTTAAAGCAAACAAAACAAGTAAAAAAGCACTAAACAAGATTTAAGAAATAAGATAAAAGCAAGCCTTTGGATGAGGTTATTCACTTTGGGGATTTCTATGATCAATCTATGACGTCAATACACACAATCAAGCAATTTCCCTTAGCCTAGAACACTTAAACAAGATTAATCCACTCTCATGGCCTTAATCACCTTGCTAATTAACTTATCAATATCAAATTCTCATTTTTGAAAAGTTAATTTTCAAGCATTAATCACAAGTTCTAATAGCCATTATAATTCTTAAACATCTATTCTCATAGGTTAAGCAAGCAAAATTTCTTATCTAGTTCTTTGGGGAATTTCATCAAACACCTTGTGGGTGTGAAATTCCCTATGTTCTAGATAAACTTTCTCAAGAAAAATATAGCATTATGAACACTAAATAAGAAAGGAAAAATGTAATCTAAGGCCTAGACATCATTGTTCTATCAAGAAATCCCCTAATCTACCTCACCCATGAGCTCTAAAAAGATCTACTCACTAATCATGATGAAACCCTCAAATCCCATAAAAAAGATGATAGATTTCATGATTATATGATTAGAGAGATGAAAGATTAAAGAGAGATTAAGAAACTAAAACCTAGATTGCATAAAAAAAGAGGATATCTCTTACAAATCACTTAGAACCCTAAAAAGGAAGTGTTTTTGCTAGAGAAAAAGATAAGATCACAAAATTATGTCTCAAAATATTTATAGCATAAGGTGGGCGACCGGGTCAACCCGGGACAAACCGGGTGTTGGACCGGTCAAATCTGGGTCAAATGGTCGAATCAAAATCCGGTGGGTGTTGTTTGGGTCGGTGCTCTCTTTCTTCATACCGTCGAGGACACCGACCAAGGGTGTGTCGGTGTTGGCTTTGCTTAGGTTGGGTACCGGGTAGGATTCGGTCGGTGTTGAAAGCGCTGGTGGTCAGTGCTTGCTCCTGCCTTGATACCGACCAGACAACACCGGTTGGATGCTGGTCGGTGTTGGATGTCCTGAAGCTGGACACCGAGTTGCCGTAGGTCGGTGTAAGAAGAGGCATGGGTCGGTGTTTGCTCATGGTCGCATACCGGCTGAGTGACACCGGGTGAAGACCGGTCGGTGTTGCACATCTTAAGCTGGACACCGGGTAGCTGTTGGTCAGTGTTGGAAGGAGCTTGGGTCGGTGTCCATTCCTGTCCCAACACCGGCTAAGTGACACCGACTAAAGGCTGCTCGGTGTGCTCGTCCCAAACTTCCTATATTCTTCTAATCTCCTCTTCTTGATCCAAAACCGAGTGTGCATGGCTCCAAGGTCTCTCAACCACCTCCAAAATGTCTCCAAGTACCTAGAAAACACTCCAAATGAAGCAAGACTCACTAGGACCTAAATGCAAACTAGTTAGACTCTAATTAAGACCAAAACACTAAGGAAAACTGTAAAAACACATGGATGAGACTCAAAACACTAAGTTAAATGCATGCTAAAAATGAGTAAAATATGAGAATATCATTGTTCCATTAAGCTCGTCAAGTAACTGATCAATTACTGGAATAGGAAATCGATCAGGTACAATTGCTCTATTGAGGTAATCGTATTGGAACAGCAAAAACGTTCTTGAACTGATCCAACAATGATGTAATCTCCGGTGGCACTCTAGGTCTTTCAGTAGATGCAGCCATATACTCCCGGTCAAAAGCTCTTCATCTACCTTTCCAACAAGAGTCTTAGCTGATAACAAGGATCTCAACACTACAAAAAAACAGGCGTTTTTCCACGGTAGTTTCCGTCGGAAATCCGTCGGAAATGGCCTCTTCCGACGGATTGTTCTAGCTCGTCGGAAAACAAAATCCGTTGAAAATCCGTCGGAACTTTTCGACGGATTACCGACGGGAGTTTTTCCGACGGATATACGCCGTCAGAATATTGTCCGACGGATTATCGACATCACCATTTCCGACGGATATTTGATCGGAAAGGTTCCGACGGGATTCCGACATATAATTGTCGGAAAAATCAGTCCATAATCCGTCGGAAATCCGTGGGAACGTTCCGACGGATTTCCCACGGATTGTTTCCGACGCCTTTCTGACG
>PKMM01009781.1:0-15395 GCA_002933915.1 Eutrema heterophyllum | reverse complement strand
TTGTATATATTTTTTTAGTCAAAATCGATAAATTAATAACTCTATAAATTAATAAAATATCAAAATCCTGACATTATTAATTTATAGAATTTCTACTGTACATTGAATCACAAAATATCAGTGGGTGCACGTGCCCCCTCCTTGTATAAGGTGGATCCGCCCCTGGTCATATCTAAAAACTTCATCGGAAATTGATCAAAAACTCTAAAATCTCTCATCGTTCACATTTCTTGGATAGTTTTCTCACTAGGAAAACTAAAATTTTGCTATTTTAGCAAATATGCTTTTAATTAATTTAAAGTATTGTGTGACGAACAAAAAGAAATATTAACTAATTAATCTAATAATTGTTGATGACAGCAAAAAAAAAAAGTGAATAAATAATACTAATTGGTGGTAAATATGGGGGGAAACGGCCAATTCCTATCCGGATTATTCCAAATGGTGCAGATTCGTACCTGACAAATTCAAGTGTCCAATTTTATACACAGATTCTTCAAAATTTGAAAATTCATACCTGAACTATTCTTTTTTGGCAAAAACAAACATTGACCAATACCCGTTAGTCAATCCCGTAACACCATTAACGGTGAGAACTCCCGTGCCACGTATGCTACCCCATTTTCACAAAATGATAAAATGACGTCGTTTTTGAGTCAAATGTTTTTGAAAAAAATGGACTAAAAACGACCACGTTTTGAGAATTTGGGTTTAAAAAAAAAAAACTAAACAACATCGATAAGAACCTATTGTCGCAGGAATTCGAACCATAGTCTTTCAGTCTAATTACTGGATTTAATTAATCTCATTACCACTATGATTAGATTTGATGTGATGAAATTCTTGAAAATCAAATTCGGAAAAAACAAGATAATCTGGAAAACAGAATCATAATTTTTTTCTTTCTATTCATTCAGAGATGACCGCAAATCCCTAGAAATCGAAAGATTTTACAAAAACCAGAAACTGAAAATCATCGGAATTAGCCACCGAATCCGTAAAGAGTCCGGCCTTGTCTCTTGAGAGCGTAAACGACGTCCATGGCCGTCACAGTTTTCCGGCGAGCGTGCTCTGTGTAAGTAACGGCGTCACGGATGACGTTCTCGAGAAAGATCTTGAAAACGCCGCGAGTCTCCTCGTAGATCAAACCACTGATACGCTTCACTCCTCCTCTTCTCGTAAGGCGACGAATCGCTGGTTTCGTAATCCCTTGGATGTTGTCTCAGAGAACTTTCTGATGCCTCTTGGCTCCTCCCTTTCCCAATCCTTTTCCTCCCTTTCCTCGCCCTGACATTTTTCTCGGGAAATTAAAATTTCAAACTTCGATTAGAGAAATGATTTATTTGATTTGCGATGTTGTCGATTAGAAACTAGATGGTGATGATTGGTTGAGAGGAAATCAGGTTTATATATAAGGAGACGAGACGAGAATGCATTTGTGTGCTTAAGAGAAAAAAAACTTGGAGATTGTGAATCGTCGGATCGTTCGTAATTGACGTATGTTATTAATTGTCGATCCGCGTGATCATAATCTAATGGCTTTTGACTCATGGCTGGACCCGTTCTTCACTGTCAGATATAAACCCTAGATCCGTGATCTGTTCTTCCCCAATTTTCAGATGGAGCTCGTCGAAGAAGGGGATCCCGACGTCGTTTAGTTTTTTTTTGTTTTAAAACCCAAATTCTCAAAACGTCGTCGTTTTTAGTCCATTTTTTCAAAAAATTTTTGATTCAAAACGACGTCGTTTTATTATTTCGTGACAACGGAGCAGCATACGTGGCACGAGAGTTCTCACCGTTAACGGTGTTACGGGGTTGACTAACGGGGGTGTTGGTCAATGTTTGTTTTCGCCAAAAAAGAATAGTTCAGGTATGAATTTTCAAATTTTGAAAAGTTTTGGTATGAAATTGGACACTGAACTTGTCAGGTACGAATCCGCACCATTTGAAATAGTTCGAGTATGAATGGACCGTTTTAGCTATATATGGGAGTGAAACTTTTCTAAGGGTAAAAAAGAGAAAACAGCCGCCAAATAAATTGGGGGAGATGATTGATAATCTACGAAGTCCCCCAAATTTTGGATGGTCAAATACCTAAAAATTCGAAAGCGATACAGAAAAGCGCCATGACCTAAAATCAAACACACAGAGATTTTCAGATTTTCCCCCAAAAAAATGGCGCTTTTACACTTTCCATTTCTTCTACATTTCTATATCCCATCCAATCTCTCTCAAATCTCTCTTACCCACTGAAATCTCATGGCGGAAAATCAGAACTGCGCGAGGATGACGAGGGCGGCGGCGAAACGAAAGGCGTCGTCCATGGCGTTGGACGAAGACCCAACAGTTAGCAAGAAGAGAGTTGTTCTCGGAGAGCTTCCTAATATGTCCAATGTCGCTGTTCAAATGAGAGAGACCACCGTGAAGCCTAATAAACCAATTGTTAACCCCGCGAAGAAGCAGACGAAGAAGGCGGCTCCGATGCCGATTGTGGATTTCGAATCGGGATCTGTTGATCCTCAGATGTGTGGGCCTTATGTTAGCGACATCTCTTCGTATCTCCGTGAGATGGAGGTAAACCATCTTTATAATCTCGATCTCCTAGTTCTGATATAGATTGATTCAGCATTGCCCCTTTTTTGTGGTAATTTTGATCTTATAGGTTTGCACAATGATTGATTATTATCGATTTGCTACGAAAGGCTGAAAAGTGTTTGGATTCAGTTTGTAAATTGGCACTGTGTTTAGACTTAACATTGACTAGTTGGAATTTAGATTTGATCTTAAAGTTTCTGAGATTTCTTCAATCACAGTTTGCTCCTATGATAATCTAATATTGTTTGGACAACTTAGGGACTAATGATTAGGTTTTATTTTTGGATTGGTGAAATTCAGGCGAATCCAAAACAAAGACCTCTACATGATTATATCGAAAAGGTGCAGAATGATCTAACGCCAAACATGAGAGGGGTTTTGGTGGACTGGTTAGTAGAGGTTGCTGAGGAATACAAACTCGTCTCTGACACACTCTATCTCACCGTCTCCTATGTCGATAGATTCTTGTCCATGAAGCCTATTAACAGGCAGAGGCTTCAGCTTGTGGGAGTTTCTGCAATGCTTATTGCGTCGTAAGCATCTTAATCCTCTTTGCTTACCGGTGTATTCTTGAAGCTCCATACACGGTTGGCTTATGGAACCTTTATTTTTGCTTGAAAAAAAAGTAGGAAATACGAAGAGATAAGTCCTCCTAAAGTGGAAGATTTTGTTTACATCACGGATAATACGTTTACAAAACAAGATGTGGTGACGATGGAGGCAGATATACTTCTTGCTCTGCAGTTCGAATTAGGAAGTCCAACCATCAAAACATTCCTAAGGTTTGATTGCGATGAAACAATCTGATGTTTATGCTTACTTTTGATTGTATGGTTTTACTTATGATTGTATGGCCTTACTTGTCCTCATTTTGATTGTTTTGCCCTTTTAAATGTTGGGTTTGTGCAGACGGTTCACAAGGGTTGCGCAAGAAGATTTCAATGTAAGCTCAGAAGAACTACTTTTTATATAGATTTGAATTGTGGCATTTGCATCTTATATAGTGTCAATTGTTAAATCTTCTTTTTTCTTTTTCTATGCCTTCTTTGCAGGAGTCACTATTGCAGATAGAGTTCCTCTGTTGCTATCTCTCAGAACTGAGTCTATTAGATTATAGCTGTGTAAAGGTTTTACCATCTCTTTTGGCTGCGTCTGCTGTCTTTCTCGCCCGATTCATCATCCGTCCAAAACAACATCCTTGGGTAAGCAATTAGAGCCACAACTGGTTCTTTTACAGAAAGTTGTTGATTTCTAATCTAAATCTCTTTTGGTGATGCAAACAGAATCAAATGTTGGAAGAATACACAAAGTACAAAGCGTCTGATCTGCAACAATGTGTGGGAATCATACATGACTTGTATCTAAGCAGAAGAGGAAACGGTCTAGAAGCTGTGAGAAATAAATACAAGCACCATAAGGTAAATCAACATTCACAATGATATATATAACATTAACTTAGTCATATGTTACAACAACATTTCTAGATGGTTAATATAACTGTTTCTCTGGGTTACAGTTCAAGTGCGTTGCGACCATGCCTGTTTCACCCGAGCTACCTCTTACTTTCTTTGAGGATGTTACCATTAGAGAAAAGGCGTAAAGATGCTTTGAAGCTTATGGTGTTGGAAATGTTAGTGCCTGAATTTGGGTTGTATATATATAACTGCTATTAGAATGGTAGTTTAGTATTTGAAAATTTCATTTGTAATTCAATGATTTTGCTAACATTAGTTAAGAAACTCTTTTTTGTTTTGCTTTGCCATTTTTCAATGGTGATGAGCTTTTGATTTATTTGTTTTCTGCTTTTTTTTTTATGATGTAATCATGTAAAAAAGCCTCTTTAGATCATATTGGAATATCACTTTTTCTTACCAAAAAAAAAAGTACAACAAAGAGTTGTAATGTCACATATGCAAAAGCTATGCTAAATAACTCTTTATCACCACTTTGGCGTATGTATAGAGGATGAAGTTTGTTTACCGTATCTTCAAATGTAACAGAGGGCCCGAGAGCAGTTATTTTTGTGCACCTAGCTATCGGAGACGGTCATTCTTTTGGGAAGTTCTATGGAAGAGGAAGAAGACCAAGGAGAAGGAAGAAAGTTGCTATGTGAAATGAGGTAGACTATAAAGGCAGCATAAGCAGTCGTCCATACGCAGACCGTGACTCCAAACATAAACCCGTCAACTTCCGATACAAAGAAATCCAACAGAAGATACCCATTGATGATCATTACAAGTGCAGCCACAGTCCATGCTATTCTCTGCAAGATCATTACAAGATCAAATTCTTAATGGTTACGAAGATTACTCCATAAGCTCGAGGCACCTATAAAACGATAACTAAAAACTCAGAGCTTTTAGTAAAAGAAGTTGAAACTAACCTGGAGAATAGGCCCAATCTTGAAGTCTCCCATAACTTCTTCTTTAGATACCAAGGTTAGAAGAGGAAGAAGAGCAAAGGGAATCTGTACAGACTGAAGCACATTAAGCCATTCATTCAAAACATCCAAGGAAGCTTCAGAAGTGTTGAACACGATTGCGACAATCATGGTTGGCACGATAGCACAGCTTCTTGTTATTACTGCCCTCATCCATTTCTTAAGCCGGAGGTTCAGAAAACCGCCCATTATAAACTGCCCAGCATATGTACCGGTTATTGTACTGCTTTGTCCGGCTGCTAACAAACCGATCCCCCAGATATAGAGAATCGGGAGAAGCCCGCCTCCAAACTTCTCCTGAAGAAACTGACCCGCATTAACTAGGCCGATGTTATTAGCTTTCTCGGTTCCATAAAACCCTTTTGCAAAGACAGTAGTCACAAACAAGTTAATCATGAAAGAGATGAACAGGGCGACCGATGACTCGATCAAATAGTAATTAAGAGCCTCTTGAACCCGGGATTTCCTCTTCGGGTCGATTTTCCTCGACTGTACAAGAGCCGAATGCAAAAACACATTGTGAGGCATTATGACACAGCCAACAACACCTACAGCTTGTCTAATTGTCTTTGAACTAAGTCTTGGGAGTAAAATACCTATCATGAGCAACAAAGACTTGATTTTTTTAGCAAAGAGAGACAAAATTGGAGAGAAAGAAAGAAGTAAATGGTCTTTTTACCTATCATAAGTTCTTTTCCACTTGGCTTGGTTTCACCAAACATCCAAGCAAAAGACAAACCCATAGTTGCAATCAAAACTGCAAAAACTGCTTCTAACTTCCTCACACCATAATTCTCTAGAAACAAAAATAAAAAACTGTTTGCAAACAATTCATTAGCCAAATTTTCAAGAAAAAAGAAGCAAATGTTCTTAATTTTCAGATTGAATGCATAGATCTCTGAACCACATTTTCTACTGATTTCTGAATTTCAAACTCTAAGATGATCCAAATAGCTACAGATTTGAGCCAAAGGGAAAGCAAATTTCCGATTGAATCATACATCTCTAAACCAAGTTTTGTTTTGATTTGTGAGTTTGAAACTCAAAATAGCTACAGATTCAAAGGAAGAAGAGGAAGAAGACTCACCAATCCGACGCCGTAATGACAACACCGGCCCAGAGCGGCAGCACGCCACGGCTAAGAATCTGAATGGCAATTGCACTTCCGATAACCTCTTGAATATCAGCTCCGATCAGAGCAATCTCCGCCATAGACCATAGAACGTACCTAGCCCAAGTCGGATACTCGTCGCGGCAGAGCTCAGCCAGATGACGACCGGTGGCGACACCGACTCTAGCGGAGAGCATCTGTATCAGTAATCCCATGGCGGTGGCCCACATTAAGAGCCATAGCAGAGAATACCCAGCGATCGCTCCGGCTTGTAGATCTCCTTCTAGATTCCCCGGATCCAAAAACGCTATGCTCATCAGGAAACCTGGTCCTGTGAACAGCCACAATTTCCGCCACGAAAAAGGAGGTGCGGCGGCGTCGGGATCGTCGGCAGATTCGAAATCGACGATTACGATCTTATCTCTCGACTCGAAGGCGGCTTCGGATTCAGATTCTTCGTCGTCGGAATTCAAGGGAAGAGATTGGGGAGGAAGAAGGCGGTCAGCTTCCTCCACTTTCTCGTCGACCTTGACGTCATTTTCCATAACCTACTTGAGAAAGGAGGAGGAGAAGGGGAATATTCCGTGAGAGTGAGATCGGAATATTCTCCCGGCGAAGGCGAAATAAACTTTGTCGTCGCGGCGTTTGTCTCACCTGAATGAATGGAGGGATGATGAAACAGGTCGCACCACTGAGGCATTCTTTACTTTGGTTATGTCACACTTTTTAGAAATTATAAAAGCATTTCTTTCTTTTTTCTATCTTTTTCATACCAAATTTAACTTTAAATTATTGTCGAAAAAAAACAAATTAACTTTATATTATTGTCGAAAAAAACAATTTAACTTTATATTACTATAATTGTTGCTTTATTAATGAAACAGATTAATTAGGTAGATGACTACATATATCTTTTGTTCAAAATTTCATTAGGCACTAGTCTGTTGAAGTAAGTTTATCGTCTAACAAGAAAATCGAAAATTAATTAAGAATGAATCGGAATTAGTTTTAGAACTTTTTAATGTCTTTTGAACATGTTAATCCATTATAATTTATAATATTGTGTTCAATATTGCATAAAACATATGAAAACGAATATTATGTTCGTTAAAATTATGAACATAAGTCGGACTCGTCAAAGTTTAGATCCAACTAATTTAAAAAAAAAAAAAATTTTGAGCTAGGCAGCTGCCTAGACGAGAATTAATCGGACTAAATGGAAATTAATCAGCTTAAGCGTGGATTGATGAGACATTTGATTTATTGATCCGATTAGGCCTAAATTACGGTGAAAGTGTCACATTGAGTGATTAAGCGGCCGTATTTTTGAACAAAGCATATATCTATCATTGTCCATGTGTTTATTATCACCCGAGTTCAAACAAATATAATATACTATGATTTTTTTTTAAAAAGTAAACGATTGAGAAATACTAAAAGAGCATTGGATCATTGATTTAGCTAAACTTTTTTCAATCTAATAGTTATGATTTTTTTATTAATATTTAAAATAATAATTTTTAGTTATCTGCAACCGTCCACCACCGCAAACGTTGGTGGGAAGAAGCTTTTGATTTAGAGCAATTTTTTTTTGTTGGGTAACTTTTAATATATTAATTATATATTGCGAGTTTACAGAATCAGAATATAGAACATTAGTAAGATTTGTTGGGACATAGAAGTGAAAAACGTAAGATATATCATCTGAGATTCCATGAGATGATATATTAGAACTTATTATACCTTCGTTATTACACAACTTATTCAACACACTTATTATTACACAAACTTATTCAACACATTTAATGATTACTCCTATTATTCTTCATGTCTCCAAAAGAGAGATGGATTCCACCTCATCCGAAGTTTGAGTATGTGCGTCTTCTTTCGCTGTCAGAAACGATTTCTGTCACATAGATTTTATGGCCATGAATATACCTTCTGATTTTATATTTTTTTCTCTTCAACCCTGTAAATTGGATGGCCAGAGTTATCTTGTGGCCACCCGTACTGGTCATGGAAGCTTGTCAGTATTTGTCGTATTTCTTCGACAAAGTCTGATGGGTACACCTCTATGTTGTGCTAGTTTGATGTGTGTGTACAGAAAAGCATGGAATCAATTTTGGATTCTTATGTGTGATTGAGCTCTGCCATCTTGTTTGTTCTTTGGTGGAAGTTGCTTTCGTCAAAAGCGTTATCATTGTAGTTTGTCTGGATTTGAGCTTCATATATTCTCTGAATTATTACGCCATCTTCTTTTGTAATTATTTTGAACGTGACGAGAATTCTCATCTTGGACATGATGTCAGCTACCTTATTGGCATCTCTTCTTACCCATCAAATTCTTATGTCAGCTGCCTTATTGGCATCTCTTCTTACCCAGATATATCATATGGTATTCTCATATTGGACATGATTTAAAGCAAGTTTACGCGGCATAAAACGGTACGAAACGATATAAAATAATTTTTGTGATTGCTGTTAAATGCCAAAAACCGCAACCACCCGTAAACGTAACGTTTGCGGGTTGTAATGGAAAAACCAATCAACATCTTAGAGATTCAAATTTATTTCGCACGTTTAGTGATCGTTCAAGGATTTTACAGCTATAGGTTTTTGAAACAGATGATCTAATATTATTATATAAAGCTGGATCTCTCAACGTGAGCGTGACACGTAGGATAATTCTCAATCACGAGACCGTGACATTTGTCACGGTTAATTTAGATCGCGATATGTGTCAAAGTAATCATATAAACTTTCTAATTGTTAGTTATTAATTTTTTTTTAAAGAAAAATAACAAAAAAGGAAAAAAATTTGTGTTTTATATAATGGAAACTAATAACATTGAAAAAGTAAAGTAAGAGAAAAAGTAAAAAATACCAAATAAAAATAACAAAAAAGGAAAAAATGTGTTTTATATAATGAAAACTAATAACATTAAAAAGTAAAGTAAGAGAAAAAATAAAAACTACCAAATAAAAAGTGTTAAATATATACAAAAAAAATATGACTCATCTTATTATATAAAGCAGAATGTTTCAAATTTGCTAACTCGCATGATCGTGACACGTATCAAGTCAAAGATTAGATTTTGACACATGTTCAATAAAATTTAATTTATATATTTATACATAATATTAACATTAATAAAAATAAAATTTAAAATCGGTTCTTAATCCTTAAAAGTAAAGGAAAAAATAGTAGTTATGTTTAGATTAAAGAAATCAAACAAAAATTATTAATCCTTTTCCTTTATTAATTTACGACAAAACATAAAAGTTTATAATCCTTTTCATTATGATTAAGATCGCGACATGTGTCAAAATAATAATGTAAAATTTTCTATTGTAAGTTATTTATTTTTCTAAGAAAATTAACAAAAAAGGAAAAGGAATTGTGTTTTATATTATGGAAACTAATNTTAGTGATTCGCCTGATCGCGACACGTGTCAAGTCAGACGATCATATTTTGACATGTGTTTAATAAATTTTCAATTATAATTTAACACATAATATTAACATTAATAAAAAGAAAATTTAAAATCGATTCCTAATCCTAAAAAGTAAAAGAAAAAAATAGTAGTTATGTTTAGATTAAGAAAAATTATACAAAAATTATAAATAAAACTAAAGTTACAAAAAACCATATTTTAGTTTAAAATAAGGAAATTAAACAATAGTTTACAATCCTAAAAACTAAAGTTTAAAAAAAGAAAAAAAAACAATTAGTATTTCTATTTAGATTAAGAAAATTAAAAAATGGAATACAATCCTAAAAAGAAAATGAATTCTCATTCCCCACCTCTATATAACCAAATTGATAGTTTCTCAATTTCACAACTAAAAATTAACATTTTTCGTACATAAGTTGCTGGTAATATTTTGTCTAATTAGAAAACATGATTACATAAAGAAAAAGTTTCATGTTACGTAAAAAAAAAGCATGATTGCGCCACGTCAAGTCAATCGATCATATTCTGACATGTGTAAAAGAAATTTCCAAAAAAAAACTCAATTAGTTTTGACACATAATATTAACAATAGAAGGATAAATTTATAATTGATTCATAATCCTAAAAAATAAAATTAATAAACAAAAAATAAAAAATAAAAAAGTAAATTTATCCTAAAAGCCAAAGTTAATTAAAAAAGAAAAAATTAAAATTAATAACGGAAAAAATTTAAAACCGATTAATAAAAAAACTTAAAAATTTGGAATTTAATAAACGATTCATAATATTAAAAGGTAATAAAAGGAAAAATTAATATAAAAAGAAAAAAATCCTTAATTTTTCCATTTATATTAAAGAAACAATTAATTACTAATCCAAAGGGAAAGATTTCTCACCTCTATATAAACCACAATTTGGTAATATGTCAATTACATACCAGAAAAATAAAAGTCTAATAATCGTATCTAAAGTTATTTATTGCATATGCTTCACTTAAATTTTCCTTCAAAGTATATATATTTCATCGAAAACTTTGTTTCAAAATTTATGTATTATATATATTTTCACGGGTGCTCTAATTTTGTTTTCCATTTTTTGTTTTTAATTTTTTTACGGATTATAAAATATTAAATTACAAATCCGCATATATGCGGATACTTATCTAGTAACATATATGTTTGAATTTCCAAATAAATTAAAATTCACTAACCAAAGAAATTTTCTTAGATCACTGATTATTTTTTAAGGTTTTTATTATAATCACCATAAATAGTATAATTAAAATCTAAAATAATAATTTTTAATATTATATATTTTCTTATCTCATTTTTTGTTACCAGAAATTTTGTTTTATCTCATTAAACATAATAGTTTCATTCGTATATATGTGTAAATATGAAATAAGCATATAAGATGAACATATTTATAAATATTTGGTTCGATTCGGTACTTTTTAATTCAGTTCGGTTTCGGTTCGGTTTTTCGGTTCTGGTATTTTGCCCAGACCTATTCAGATTTATAAGCCCATTTACTTCTACTAAGAGAAACCATCCGTAAGCTTGAACCAAACGAAAACTTTTTTCTGCGTCTTTCTTCTTTGTATAAACCCTTTTCTGACGACGAAGACGAAGAAGAAGAAGAAGAAGCTAAGATGTTCAGGAACCAGTACGACACAGACGTGACTACATGGAGCCCAACAGGTCGTCTTTTCCAAGTAGAGTACGCCATGGAAGCCGTGAAGCAAGGCTCCGCCGCAATCGGACTCAGATCTCGCTCCCATGTCGTCCTTGCTTGTGTCAATAAAGCCCAATCGGAGCTCTCTTCTCATCAGAGGAAGATCTTCAAAGTCGATGACCATATCGGCGTCGCCATCGCTGGTCTCACCGCCGATGGTCGTGTTCTCTCTCGTTACATGAGATCTGAGTCCATTAATCACTCTTTCACCTACGAGTCTCCTCTTCCCGTTGGCCGTCTCGTTGTCCGTCTCGCCGATAAGGCCCAGGTTTACTCTTTCACTCGATTTTGCCCCTTAATCGTAAAATTGAGATCATGTTTGATTATTGACCTAAAATTCGCTCATTTTTGATACTTGAGACGACATTTTGACTTATACAAATTCGAAATCTGATAGCTGGAAGCTTTCTGAAATTGAAGTAAAGTTTATGTGTTGCTAAGCAATGTGGTCGAAATTAGTGTTGATAGTGATACGATTTTGCGACCAAGTCTTGATGATTGGGAATTAGAGCTTCTTGAGCTGTTAATCATTTCCAATTCTCTTGCTAGTTTTAGTCTATCTTACCAGAAACTTTGTTCCAGATGCTTAATCGGCATATAAAGATTTAACCTACAGCAAGAGAATGCCTTAAAACTGTATAAGAATGTGTTGTTGTGTCCTTTGGTTTTATAATTGTTTCTGTTTGCATCATTTGTTCTCTGCGCTTGATAAAGTAAGTTGTTTTACTTTGCGCAGCCAAGAATGCATATACGTCTTTGTTGTTCTCTTCTTGATTTGTATAACTTTGCATTAGTTCACCCTCTCTTCACTTGCCTGATGAACCATTTGTCCAGTAAGATGTTGTTTTACAATTGCCATGGAACCTTTGTGTTACATGTGCACTACTTTTGGCTTCTAATGTTGTGTTCTGAAGTTAGATGACTTATTCACAACTTCATGATGCTTTGCTTGCTACATCTCACTTATTTCAATGTCTGTCAACATTTTGCTAGCTGCTGTATTGACATTTTCAATTGATTTCTGAGAAGAACCCTCATATATCAATCATGTACTTTGGACAAAACTCTGAATTCATTGATCGGTGAACCCATTTGTTCGTCTTGTATTTACCCTCTTCATACTTCTCCTTGAGCAGGTATGTACCCAACGGTCATGGAAACGGCCTTATGGTGTGGGATTGCTGGTAGGTGGATTGGACGAGTCTGGAGCCCACCTCTACTACAACTGCCCTAGCGGAAACTACTTTGAATATCAAGCATTTGCTATCGGGTCTCGTTCACAAGCTGCAAAAACTTATCTGGAACGAAGATTTGAGAGCTTCAAAGAATCATCAAGAGAAGAGCTGATAAAAGATGCTATTTTGGCCATAAGGGAGACTCTGCAAGGGGAAACACTGAAGAGCTCGCTCTGCACGGTTTCTGTTCTAGGAGTCGATGAACCATTCCATTTCTTGGACCAGGAAAGTATACAAAAGGTGATTGATACATTTGAGAAGGTTCCCGAGGAAGAGGAGGATGCTGGTGAGGGCGAGGTCGAGGCTGCTGCACCTGCGGAAGAAGGTGGTTCAGGTGATCAAGATGTTGCACCAATGGAAATATGAGCAAGGGAGAGTTTTAAAGTTGGATCTACGAATGACTTTGGCATTTAAACACAACGTGTTGGGTAACAACTTTCTCGTGTTTAGCTCTTTGGTGTCAAAGTTCCAAGTATTCATCTTTGAGTTAAAAAGTAAGTCGATGTCCCAAGTATTTGGTCTTTTACTCTTTTCTTTTTCATTTACATTTTCCTTTTTGAGGTTACAATTTTCAGTTAGTACTATCTTATTAGATTTTACAAAACCCGTTAATACTTGAGAAACCACTCCCAAACAAAAGACACGAAGCTCAACCTGAAACAAAAGCTAAGGTGACACACTCGTGTGCCTCCAAGGCTTTATAGGATCATTCATAAACGTAGTAAGTGTTGTCACTGGTCATGGTGTTCACATAAAAGAAAACAGAATTATTTTGATGATATATGCTCGTTTAACCAAAGAAAATCAACATTAATACTACTCGCAGACGATAAAATCTTGAAATCGTTTGGAAAATAAAAAGTTATGTAAATTAGCAAGACATACATCTATAAAATATAAAGAGGGTTGGATAGATAATGGCATAAAATTAGTGTGAAAATTATAAACCCTAGTGGGCTCTGGTACTCCAAGAACTAAATACCTTGTTGGATTTGAACCAAAGTAGGAACATAACTGAGAAGAAATGAAAAGGAAGATCTTGTTGAACCATGGAGATCCACTTGTATGTCTCTATCCTCTCCCACAATGTGCAAGATGTTGTTGGGGACCATGTTGATCATGTTATCGAAACACACTAAAACTTTGTTCTGCTCGTCGGCCAAGAAACTTATCCAGCGAGAAAACCTATAATTGGGTTTGGCTGTTAGGAACTTGCTCCATGACATGGCTTTAGTACTCTCAACCTTGGATGTGATCCATACATCTAATGGATTGACGCGTAGTATACAAAGTTGGTCCTCTCTAACCACTGATAAAGCGACATCAGAGCGAAGAAGAAAATAAGGAAGAGAGTGAGTTTGGAAGCTCTCTGTTGAAAAATCAAAACTTAATAAGGTATTAGATGGCCCGTGTCGACTATGAGCAAGCCAGTAAGTATTTCCCTTCACAGACACGTCACGAGTTCGACTCCATGGTACGTACCAGTCGGTAGTCATACCAACAACACTCCATGAGTTGTTAGAGGTAAAGTCATAGATTTCGCAATCAGTTTGAAATACACCAACACCACTACCACCGACAGATTAATCCACCTTTATGATTTTGTAAGAGGAGGATTTGTTATCGTAACCAAGAGCATAGAGATCACATAGATCATATTGCTTGTAGGAGTTTCTAGGTTGGATCCACTTGGTTTCCCTGAAACTGGATTACAAACCACAAATCTATCGTCCTTAGTGATACATAACAATAAGCCGTTGCAGTGAAAGACGTTCCATACATCAACTTCTTCCGAAGAATCAGAAAGAGGATCTTTTGGGCTAAATTGACGTGTAAGCTTTCTAGATGGAGCAACGTCGTTTTCTTGAGTCCCACAGAGATCGACGCTCACTACATAAACCCTAAAATCAATCAACATGATAGCCAGAGATTGCCTTGGAGCAGAGTGCTTCTTCGAAAGTCTCTCATCTTTGACCATAGCGTTCCATCCTTTGGATGTAGATCGGAATCTCGCCAGAGATATCGTTGGAACCCTAGAGAGTATTTCTACTACCAAATCCTCCGGCAGATCTACCGTATATCTCTTATTCATCATCTTGGACTCGGAAGCTGACTGTAATTAGAAATTTAGGGTTGAGTAAATAACAAAACGAGCGAGCAAGAGATGGAGAGAAACGAGAGCAAGAAAGCGACGGAGAGTTTTTTTTTTTTCTTTCGGGACGAGGAAAATCTTTCTAATATGGCTTTGAAGGTTGCATATATATATATATATATATACTAGATTAGGTCCTCGTACACGAATAAAATATAAAGTATATTAGACTCTAAAATTGATAATTCGTATAATTAGATTCTAAATTAAGATTTACTAGATTCTAACTCGCGTATCCACGAGGGATAAAGTTTTTAATAGACTAAATTTTGAAATATACAAAAAATAAAATGAGAAATAAAATCTAATTTAAGTGTTATTGGTTCAAATATGTTGAATTTGTAACATATTTATATTGAGCAAATTAACACTAACGAAAATGGTTTGACATAAATTTTAATGAAAAATTTCATGATTATGTGATTTCTGTAACCTTAAATGATAGCAAAGTTTGCTATCTGATAAAAAAAAGTAATTGTTATAAAAGTTATATGATAATATCATATGGTTGATATTAGTAGAATATGAGTATGAGTTAGTTAAGTATATATGGATGTAATCTTAATTATAAACTTTGTTATTATGTGAATTTAGATTACCACACAATCAATAGTTTTATTGTTTTATTAAAATCAAATTTCACAAATTATATATTTATGAGTGTTAAAATGG
>PKMM01009780.1:100778-111401 GCA_002933915.1 Eutrema heterophyllum | reverse complement strand
CCAGTAATATAATGGATTGGACCACTTTATAACCAGTCGATAAAAACATTTCCGTTACATTATGATTCATAATGTAACGGGGATCATAATCATATTACGTTATGAATCATAATGTAACGGACATGTTGATTCCTAATCTGATCAACATCTCCGTTACATTACATTATGAATCATAATCATAATCATAAAGCAAATCAATAGCAAAAGAAAATTACAGCCAGTTGAATCTAAACCCTATTTTCAAAGAAGATTAACCTTCTACGTTAAGATTAAAAAGATGTGTGGAGGAATCGATGGCCTGAACAGCATCAGGGGTATGTTTAAGGTTGCCAATGGCAGCGATAACGAGGGGTTCACCAGAGTAGCCTGCCTTCTTCACCGCAGATTATATTTATAAAAAAGCGCTTACCTTACAAAATAATCGATGTTGTCCGATTTTTGTTTTGGCGTCTCAATCGACAAGAAAGAGCGCAATCTTCTCGGGGTCGAGCCGGAAAATTTTCCGTCAGAGCCCAGACCTAAACATCGGCCCAAAATTAATACGATCATATTGGGCCCATCGGTCTGCATTTATTATGGTTTAAATGAAAAAATTTTGTTTTCATTAAGCCGACAATGAAACAGACAAACGCTTAAACGAGAGATAAAATCTATGAAGATGATATCAGATCGTTGGAAAAGATTTATTCGCTCCAATTTTGTTTTAATCAATCCTTCTCCAAGTTGGAAGAGATTCATTCGTTGATAAATGATAAAATATACCTAGAGTTAACCCTACAAAAAAAAAAGTAGGTTATACATAGATATAAAAAAGTTAAAAATATTGATCAAAATATCAACTTTTATTAATGTGTAGTACTTGTTTTTAGAATTAGTGAAATAGTTGTAATAATATTCAAAAAAAAAAAAACATATGATTTGATCAAATCTCTTTGATATTTTCTATTGTGACTATCTTGTAACAGTATTAGTCTATTAGATATCGTGGGGAAAAAAACTTATGTGTCAGTATATGCATTTCAGTATTAATTAATTAAATTAAGGAACAATTAGGAAAAAAACCCAAAAAAAACAAAAATTAAAAAAATAGGCCATATCTTTTACAATTAAATATATACACCAGATTTATATAATTATCCCTAAGTTACATAATTATTTCTTTTATATAAGATAAGTATGTACAAAACTCATCATAATCCATCCATTCATTATAAAATATGTCGTTAGTATGCCATGAATTTATCAGAAATTACTTCATATATACGATCTGAAGCTCCTACGAAAAAGAAGGTAAGTGACTATTTGATTGATATCTCTACAAAGTTATTTTGTAAAGTTTTCGTGTAAAGTTATTGTGTAAAGTTAGTTTTGTACAGTAATTACAATGATGTAGACTTGTTTGGTAAAGTTTTCGAAAAGATTTATTCTGAAATTTTATTTTCGTGTATAGTATAGTTGTTTGGTAAAGTTTTCGAGAAGATTTATTCTGAAAAGTTATTTCCGTGTAGAGTATAGTTGTTTAGTAAAGTTTTCGAAAAAATTTATTCTGAAAAGTTATTTCCGTGTAGGGTATAGTTGTTTGGTAAAGTTTTCGAGAAGATTTGTTGATTCCGCCCAAACCCTTGAAGGTTGGTTGTTTTCGATTTCGGTTCTGTCTTGGTTGAAGCCTCGTTTATGTGGCTGAGAGTTGGGGTTCGTGGAGTTGCTTGCGCCTGATGAACTGGTCAGTAAATCTTTTGAGGGTGCAGCCTAGCTGCTCTTGCTTGGCTCCTTTTACCTTTCTTCAGCTCTAGTCTTAGTTTCGCTCTTTGTCGGTTCAGTGGTGATTGGTTCTCGTCTTCGTTGGGTCAGAGTCGATGTTTCGTCTTCGATCGCGCATGTTGATCTTAATTACCGTTTTGGTTCCTCCTCCCTTGTCCCTTGTTGCGTTTGATTTGCATCTCTTGCAGTGATCCCCTCCGAGTTTGCCTAGGAGATTGGTTTTATGTGCCCTACGGTTGTCTCAGCTACGGTACAGCCTCTTAGTTGGTACTCGAAATATGTTTTGACTTCTTGTTGTTGAGGAGTTTGATATTGAGGCAGGAATACAGTTGTGGCTGGTGTCTCTCTTCATTGTTTTTCTTCGAGTTTTTCATCGAGTTTTCTTCGGAAATATGCTTTGGGTTCCGGCTGGTATGGCGTTATATATGGATCTCATTTTTCCTGATTTTTACTTGATCTTCACTTGGATCTCCTTTGTTAATAGGCTTTTTGTTGTATGTTGCTCTTTAGTTTGGACTTTATGTTGTATGTTTCCCTTTAGTTTGGGCTTTAGTTTCCGGGGATGGATCTTTTGTTCCGCCGGCTTTTGGCTCCGGGAGTTGTCTTTGAACTCGCTGGCTTTGTCTCTGGAAGAGCTTAGGCTCTTGTTGGATTTGTGTAGCTTCATACTGATAATTTCAATAAAAACTTCTAGATGAAAAAAAAAATAGATATTTCACACAAAAAAAAGACTAAAATTTTAATTTTAAAAGATTTGGCTTACATCTTTAATTTTTCTATAAAATTTGGCCTATTTTATTAATTTGGCCAATAATTATTCACTACCACCAGGAATATTTTCTTGAAAAAATAAGTTGAAAGACCAAAGCGTTTTCAAGTCATCTTGACCGTTGAATCGTTGACTAGCGAAGCAAAATCAACGGCCAAAAGAAGCCTCTTCGTATTCGCCATGTACATTATGGGAAACAAAACAAAAAAAAAGTTTAGACGAGAAGAAGAAGAATTATAAAAACATACTGAGCTCTTTTAGATTTCAATGTCAAGAAGGAGAAGTAATCGAGTTAGAAATATTAAAACCGTCACTGCTCCTGCACCTGTTACTATAATTGATGGTGATTCCTTCTCTCAGCCTCGAATTCTATCCATTTTTTATAATGATTTTTGATCTCTTGGAATCTTCAATTTTGGGATTAGGGTTTTTGGGATGCGATTTTCTCTTCACATTTCGTTTTTTTGTTTATCCCAGAGACAAAGACTGTTTGGTCGTGATGCTAACTATTGTGATATATGTATCATCATTGAATCTTCTCTGTAGTAATGCTGTTAAATTGAAGTTTTTGGAATTGCTCAAGCCTAACTCGCTCGACCCATCATCATTAATTTGGCCTTATATAATAAGATATAGAGAGAAGGGGGTATGGAGCGAGAAACAAGCCGTGGGAAAAGAAAGAAAAACAGAGAGAAGAAATTAGGGTTTGAAGATGGGGGAGCAACAAGATAGAGAGGAGAAGACACGAAAAGAGATTCTTCAGTCTTGTGTTGATGGCTCTGGCTCAGTAGCTCATCGGTCCTTTGTCTTTTGATTTTTTTTCTGTGGTTAGAGATTGATGCGAATTGACGTGTTTTGTTTGTCTTCTCGCAGCTACAAGTCTTGATACTTTCGAGATCATGGCTGTTAAATGGTAGGTTTCATCAGTTTATTAGCTATGGGAATGGAACAATATATTTTGGAAGTTTGATTTGGATCCATTTTGTTTGATTTTAAATCATGTTAGTTGATTGGTATGGGTTATTGGATTGATTCAAGAAAGCTGCAAGGCTTGCGAGTTTGAATCAACAATTAGCCTATATACCTTCAGAATTAAAGGCTAGCTGCTCTAAAAGATTTTGGGTCACTTTTCCTAATCTCTTAAGATTCTTGTGAAGACCTTAACGAGCTCATAAGAAGTTTGTGTAATGCAACACGACTTGAGGCTTCATATATATTCGTGCACATTCTTACGATTTGTTTCTGTTTGTCAATATCACTGTTTACTTTTCCGCAGTTTTTGTTTAGATCAAAAATGCAATAGCCTCACTTTGTTTTTTCCTCGCAGGCAAAGGTTCCATGTGTGAAATCCGTCCTTCCGAAAGCAAATATGATTCTTGACCCCGGTGATAAAGTATATAGGGGTGGTCTATACCTCGAGGTATGAAAACAGAAGGCAAAATAGAAGAACTCATGTAGAACATACTAGCTATTGTTAACATGGACTGGATATTTGTTTCGGTAAGTTCTCAATCGATGGTGTCTTATTTTCATATGGCTTTTGTGCTTTAATATCTTTATGTATTATTTTTAGTTGTTGAGAATTCGAATGGTCTTTGTTAGAGGTTACAGTGAATTTTACAAGTGGTGTTTGTGAGATTTTAGGATTTAGCAGAAAGTATATGGGTCTTTGTTCTTGAAGTTTTGTGGCCTTTATGGTCTCGGGTGTTCTTTGTGTTAAGAGTTCAGATTGGATCATTTATATTTAGAGACTTCTTTTATGTTCTAGGAACAAGAACAAATGGATACCCAGAGAATTCAAACCAAGAACAAGCCAAAACCTGTTGTTTCGACATCTTACATGAAGCATTTGAAGGATGATAATGCCACTTGCTTATCTGCAGAGTCTGTTTTTATTTGCTTTAATATCTTACATGAAGCATTTGAAGGATGTAATATTTTCAAATCTAAGCTTTCATGGGTATGACTTTGTAGTGTGTCTCTCACCACCAAGATATTCTCTTTTACGTCAAAAACACTGAATGGTTTTTTCTGACAACTCAAGTGTGTCCATAATGAAAAAGTAGGGGAAGAAAAAACTTTTTTATAAACCTGTGAATCAAGAATATACTGCATAAAGCATTGTAGTTCTTCTGCTTCAAATGCTCCACAAAGTTATTGAACACATGTACATGTCTAAGAATCTCTATATGCCCTATAACTAGAACATAATTATGCCATATACACAAAACACTTAAACAATCATTGATCAAAGATGTAGAGAATTCTTTAAGAGCTGTAAGAGTCACCTCAAAGTAGTCATCGTCTGCAAAATTTTCCAATTCTTTAACAAACCAATTAGATTGATTGTCCTAAGGTAACTATAAAATTGATCAATGATTAAAGAAACTGGTAACGAACTTGTGCCCACTTTATAGAGACACCACACATTATATTCTTCCAGTTATGGTCTTATGCGTTTTACCACAAAGTTACGGTTTCTTCCAGTTTTTACTCAATAGATTCTTTGTAATAAGAGCACAAAAAGCAAAATCCAATAGTGCTAAAACGCAATTAAAGGCCTCATCGTACGCTTAAATAATAATTTTTCCTTAAGGTTAACAAGAAAGGATACTCCATACAATGCTCCTTCGTAACATCTTCAAAAGAAATAAGCTCTCGGATATCTGCATCCAGACAAGAATATCGAAGCTTCCGTGTGAAACTAAGAAAACGAAAGACAGACTTTGCAGAAGCAAAGCCAATGAAATGAGTTACAGAGAACTCATCCATTGCCACAGGATCACTAAAGACTTTTGCAGAAGGATCCATTGTTAACGATATGCATTGTTCGCCCGATAGTTTCACAATGTTGGTGTAAAGAAGAGCAATAAGTTGTATGCTCCAAAAACATAATGCGGAAGTAGGAGGCGACCCTAATGCGAAAGATTATGCGATCAAAGAGTTTGCAAGCCTTTTTGAGGAGATAACAAAGAATGATTTGAGACATGAGAACGTGAGAAGAAGAAGAAGCCTAAAAAGTTTTTCCCCAATTGATATAGTATAATCGTTGTACCTTGTGGCTCAAGTCACCTCTTTCATTTCTTGATATATTGGGTGGTGCGTGAGTATTTTTTTTTATGTTATATGGATTCTGCATGATGATAGAATCGAAGTGGAAAGTAGAGCACTTGGTTTAAGGCAGCTCGGTGTTGCTGTTGATGTTGGTTATTCCAAGCTTGATTCTCTGTTGCAAACTTCATTAAAGTTCTTGGTCAAGAGATCAACTTCTCTAAAGAACCCTTTTCTTCGCGTGAATTCTCTTATCAGGGCTGCTTCCTCCTTCGTTGCTTTTAATTTATATGGCTGCATCAATACATATATGTGCTTACGTTAGTTTTCTTTGATTTGGGTACCAAATTTCTATGTTCTTAGTGTTAGGTCGCAGCTTGTCCGATCCAGTGTGAGAGGAGGAATTGTAGGAGGAAGTTCAAGAAATGGATGACAATTACAATGGTGAGGATGATTTAAATTGTAATTTTTTTAAGCATTGTTATTTTTTTATTAGGTACGTTCATTTCAATAATTTGTTTATTATTAGTCACGTTATTATATATAGGGCACCAATCAAATCTTTTCTATGGTTTTTCGTTGTATTGTTTCATAGAGATTATATTGAATAAAATCCATTCATCTGTTTTTTTCTTCTTAATTTTGGATCAAATATTAAACGTTAATGTTTGTTGGCTTTCATACGAAGAAATATTTAAATTGTGTGGCGAGAATTATCACCTTATATGAGACACCATAGTCTCGTAAATACTCTAAACTGTTTTTTTTTGTAAATCGTAACCAACTCATTAAATGTTCGAACCATTGTCTAAACCTTTTTATCTTAAACCGAACCGGAAACTTAAAGCGTCATAATTAGGCATGGGCATTTTCAGTTCCGGTTCGGTTCCGGGTAGGTACCGAAATGATTTCGGTTCAGTTCCGGTTCGGTTCCAGATATTTCGGGTAGAAAGGTTTAGGAACCAAAATATACCCGAACCATTCAGATCTTAATCGGTTCTGGTTCGGTTCCGAGTATTTTTTACCCGAAATGCCTAAAATATATCCGAAAATCCAAAATATATATGAAAACCCGAAATTTTACCCGAAAACCCGAAAAAGTTTTAAGGAAAATATACCCGAAATACCAAAAATATACCTGAAAACCCAAAATTATATCCGAAAACCCGAAAATATACCCGAAAACAAAAAAAAACTAAAAACAATAAACCTATAATACCAAAAATATACCAAAAAACCTTATATATTTAATATTTTTGGATATATAATTATATTTCGGGTATTCGGGTACCCGAAATTTTTTTCGGTTCGGTTCCGGTTCTACCCGATACCCATGGGTATCAATGTGTAGGATCCAATGGGTACTTTGACAATTTTGGTTTGGTTCCGGTTCTGGTATTTCGGTTCCGGTTATTTTGCCCAGCCCTAGTCATAATAATAAAACACCATTTTGTTCCCGGAATAACACCAATGCGACTTCAACACGAGTCTACTCAACGAACTCACCTGAAAAGGGAAATGAGGGGTGAGTAACAAGTTACTCAGTGAGAACGATCCTACCTGTCCACTTGATCTATACGAAGATTTAAACATAAACATATATATATATATATATGTCTACTTAACCTAAGATTAGACAAGCAGCAATCATCAAACTTTCACAAGTACATAGAAATCCTAGCAAACAAGCTCCCACTCACGAGAACGTCATAAATCTGGTGACTCGTCAGCCACAATCTCACAGGCCCGTCAGCCCCTGTACTGGCCACACTTCCTCTGTGTATGATCCAGCCATGGTTCCACTTCGCGAAACGTCCTTCGTGAAGACCAACAAGCAATCCGTCCATGGTCTACAATGTCAATGGGCTGGGATCAACTATGCGCTCTAACGCGCATAGACTAACACCAATCAACAATACATACATCCATTCTCAATCAATCATTCATGTTCGTTTTAATTAACAATCAATCTCTAATTCTAGGTTCAGCAAACATACAAAACTATGCCTAAGACAACATATAGATCCACAAGTCCCGCCTCACCTTAGCCACTTTCAGATGTACCGAAACTGCGTTCCCGGATTGATTCAACACATTTTGACACGTCATCACCACGTCAGCGTTCATTATTCTTTTCTGGGCGGGGCTGATAACACCATATTTTACACCTTTTTAAGACTTTGTTTTCATAGGTTTTTAATCCCACTTTGTATAGTTTTGAGATCTTTTCATGCATTTGAGTCTCATTTGGTTTTAACTTGCATTTTAGAAGTCCTAGAGAGTTTTGTGTCGTTTTTGGCTTGCTGGAGCCTTTTTCAGGTGTTTAGGAGTGCTTGGAGCAGCTTGGATCAAAGGAGACACTTGGAATTCGAAGGAAGATCGAAAAAGAACCAAAAGGAGCAAAATACACGTCCGATCGGTTGATAACCGATCCCGACAACCGATCAACATTTCCTGATCAAGACAATGTGCCTGAAAGATCCAACCGGAAGAACACCTTTACCTTTGAATTAGATTGGAAGCTCTGAATTAAAGTTATGCTAAATTGAGTTAGCTTTCTAATGGAAGTGGTTTCATGTTATTCGCATCAGCGGTTCGCGAGATGCGTTTGATTTAGTGAAGACATGTCTTTACCGGAAAATGCAGCGGCAATCCGAAGCAGCTGAAAGCTCATATCGTATGAAAGCCTTTCCGTACCCGGTTTAATCTCAAATTTGGACACAAGATAGAAAATTGAGTTAGCTTCGCGTGAGAGTTGGATTCGTGTCATTCAGGGCTGTGGTTCAAGAGTTATGGCCGATCTAGTGAAGAGATTTCAAGCCGAAATCGTCAAAACCGATCGCCAAGGTCAAACCGATCGCCAAGGTCAATCTTGATCAGTTATAACGTCTCAAGCAATCGGTTTCCACGATCAGTTAAAACCGATCAAGATCTTCATAGATCGGTTTCCCGGATCGGTGACTAACCGATCCCGTGCCCAGGTAAGTAAAAAAAAAAATAATAATAAAAAAAATGGGAAAAAAAATGGGAGTGAATAACGGCAAAAACCGGTGAGTTGAATGTGCCAAACCTCCTCATTGTGAATCTACACACTCCACTCCAAGGTACCTCTAACATTCTTTTTGTATATACATTTCTTTTTTTTATTTTGTATTATTTCTTGTATTTTGTTTTCTTTCTCGGTTTTACTTTCTCACCGAGACGGTGATAAGTAAGTCCGGGGGAGAAACCGTTACTAATGCTCTTTTAGTTGTTTTGTTTTGCTTTTCTTGAGTCATTGCATTGTATATTTTCAACTGCACATATAAAAAAAAAAAAAAGCATGTAGTTTGCATAGTCTCATCTTCATTTTAGGATTGAGTCTAGATCATATAGTTAACATTCATGTGCATGGGAGTTCATGAAACATGTATGATAAGTTTTCATTGTGATGCCCTCGATAATGGTTTTATATTGCTTAAACGGTTTCAAAAGACTTGAAAACTTCGTACTTTGATCTCTCCACTTGAAACGCATGGTCTTGTTCAAGATAGCTTAATTTGAAGCCATCTCCCAAACATATGGACTTAATTGAATTTTAATTCTCTCGTTTATGGGCTTTAGATCTTAACCGTGGTTTTACATGAACATTCGAGTTATCTTATCCTTTTATGCCACACTTGTTAACTCGAATGGCCATTTTCCCTTTTTAAGATGGTTCCGCACCCAAACCCGAAACCTTTCATTTTGAACCATTGTGCTAAATCGTTCAGTGAGGTCTTTTTCTATGCACTTTCATGTACAAAATCTTTCGAGATAGAAACGACAAGCTCTTTCTTCCAATTGATAGGGGTTTACAAAGGTTATTGGTTGGGATTTGTGTGATTGGTTTGAAAATGAAAAATGGGAAGTGGAATGAGAAAAGAAAAACGAAAAACCATGTTGTAATTAGAAGTTCTAGGGGAATGTGGAATAAAAAGAACTCTTGTGAAAATTCTCAAGTGAGAAATAAAAGAAAAAGAAAAAAAAAAGAACAAGAGAAATCATATAAATTCCCTGGTAAATAAAGTGTAGAAAGGGGTGTTTGATATGGTTTGCATTTTGAGTTTGAAAAATGTGGTTGATGAAGAGTTTGAAAGAAAAAGGTGATCGCTTGTCAAGTTCGAGACTTAGATGAAAAGCTTTAGGATGGGTAGAACAATTGAAGAACATCTCGTATGCATGAATTGTTTCCCATTCTCTATTGCTTTTGTATAATGACTTGCGTTTGATTTTGAGAGTAACCACAAACACATGAACCACCACTTATATATCATAACCTTTTTTTTTCTACCAAGCCAAATGGAAATTGGTGAATATGATGGCTAACGGTATGCTTGGCTATATGTGAAAAGAAAAGATTAGGAGTTGCGATAAGTCTAGAGAAGTTATAGTCATAATTGAGATACGTTTTTGCAATGTCTTGGTATTATGTTGGGCTATTATTTTGAATGCTTTGGCATGTCTTTTAGTTTTGAGTTCTCACTTTCAAACTTCTCTTTCGGTTTGTCTTCTCTTGTTTGCTTGCGGACAAGCAAAAGGCAAGTCCGGGGGAGTTGATAACACCATATTTTACACCTTTTTAAGACTTTGTTTTCATAGGTTTTTAATCCCACTTTGTATAGTTTTGAGATCTTTTCATGCATTTGAGTCTCATTTGGTTTTAACTTGCATTTTAGAAATCCTAGAGAGTTTTGTGTCGTTTTTGGCTTGCTGGAGCCTTTTTCAGGTGTTTAGGAGTGCTTGGAGCAGCTTGGATCAAAGGAGACACTTGGAATTCGAAGGAAGATCGAAAAAGAACCAAAAGGAGCAAAATACACGTCCGATCGGTTGATAACCGATCCCGACAACCGATCAACATTTCCTGATCAAGACGATGTGCCTGAAAGATCCAACCGGAAGAACACCTTGCCCTTTGAATTAGACTGGAAGCTCTTAATAAATTTGTGCTAAATTGAGTTAGCTTTCTAATGGAAGTGGTTTCATGTTATTCGCATCAGCGGTTCGCGAGATGCGTTTGATTT
>PKMM01009780.1:43931-100449 GCA_002933915.1 Eutrema heterophyllum | reverse complement strand
TAGATGGAGTTATATTTTTATTTGAAGATGTCTATCTACGAAGGCCTACACCAGAGGATCTCCAACGATTACTCAATATTGGAGAGATGCGCGGATTTCCAGGCATGATCGGAAGCATTGATTGTATGCATTGGGAGTGGAAGAATTGTCCTACCACTTGGAAAGGACAATATTCACGTGGAGGTGGAAAACCCACAATCGTTTTAGAGGCGGTTGCTTCACAAGATCTCTGGATTTGGCATGCATTTTTTGGACCTCCAGGTACCTTAAATGATATCAACGTTCTTGATCGCTCACCGGTTTTTGATGATATTTTACAAAGTAAAGCCCCGTAAGTGAATTACGTTGTCAATGGACACCAATATCATATGGGTTACTATCTCACCGATGGTATATATCCTAAATGGGCAACGTTTATCCAATCAATCCGACTTCCTCAAAATCCGAAAGCGTNAAGATAGCGTTTAATGCTTCCGAATGAATCATTGCTTAATTGTTAGTCATCTCTTCGATAGTTTAAGCCATGATCCAACGTTTTCTCTTTGTGTTATATTTTCCTTCTTTTATTTTCTTTCTTGCATTTTGATTTATTTCTTCTTTCTTTTTGTATAAAAACATAAAACTGTTTTTGCTCTAGCTTAGTTTGTTTCTCGTATCTTTAGTGTGTAATCTTTATTCTCTGTGGGATCGATCCTAAAGTGCTACATCGACATACCGTTATGATTGCGGTAGTGTGCGCATTAGGTTAAGTGGTGCGAGTAAAACACGCGAAATTAGGGGCCCACTTCTTTCTTCTTTATCTCTTTTCTTCTTCTCCTCCCACGTGACTCCTTCCTCTTTTCTTTCTTCTTCTCTTTTCTCTCTCCTTGTCTTCTTCTTCTCCCACGCGTGACCTCTCTTTTCTTTACTCTCTCTTTCTCTTTCTTTTCTCTCTCTTCTTCTTCTTTAATTTGTGATTCTCCTTCTCTCCCTTTTATACACCGAAAATGGTTGGTGGATGGGGTTGGTGGAGTGGAATTGGTAGGTGGTGGAGTTGGGTTGGTGAAGTGGAGGCGTTTGTGGAGGGGGTTGGTGATGGAGGGTCTTGATATGTCACATTATAGATGATATATAACCGTCTCCTGGTCAAAAATCAATGTCTCTGCAGCTATATATTCATGATACATCCAATTAGATCAAGAATAGGATCGATGCCTACGGGTATTAATTCTTCACCTTATTTTCTTTCATTTTATAAAATAATCCGATGTTGTGTTCATTCTAACAAGGATTCTTGATATAAGAGAGTCGATAGCTGCACATCTAAAAAAACATTGGATACTCGTAATCCCTATGTGAAGGCCTTTAAGTCAGCAAGTGAGAGGTTTGGTGAGAGATTTGTTCTCAAAATCTTAGGTTAAGGTTGGTTTGTGATATGGCTATTGATGAAAGGACTCATAATCTGCCTTCTATGGAAGAAGTTGCAGCTTTATAGTACCATGAGATTTTGTTATGGGTATGGAAACACGTGATATAGTACTAGAGCGTAGGACGGGTAGGTTAAAAAGAATCAACGAATTGCAATCAACTTATTTACCCTGCAATATCCGTTGCTATTTTCGTATGGTAAAGATGGTTTCAGGCTAGGTATATTGACATTGGATTTGTAAACATGACGAGCCAAAAGAGAACAAAAATTAATACGCAAGAGTTTTTTGCATTCCGATTACAAGAAAGGTTTAGAGAAGCTCTATTTCAGTAGTTTGTGGTGGATGTTTTCACGATGATTGAAACTAATAGGTTACGTTATATATGGATTAATCAGAAAAATATGCGGTCTGATAATTACGAGCATATAAAAAGATTGCTAAGGATGGTAATTGTGACTTTTCTGACCAAAGCAAAAGGGTTTGTATTCCTTCTTCATATACGCGTGGTTCGAGATATATGATGCAGCATTATCTTGATGCTATGGCAATTTGCAAGTACTATGGATACCCATATCTTTTCATTACAATAAGCATAGTTTGACTAAAAAGGACGCTTTCGGTGTCGCTAATGCTTGTAATAGTAATTTTTTTAAATTATTTTAATAAGTTTGTTTATTGTGTGATGTCTCAGATTTTTGATTGCAAGTAATTGCTTATATTGTATTCTTTTATTTGCAGTTATATACACTATTGAGTTCAGAAAAAGAGATTTCCACATGCACATATTGTCCTTTTCTTCCATCCAGATTCGAAGTTACGGACTGGTAAGGATATCAACAAGTTTATCAGTGCCGAGATTCCTGATAAGGATCAAAAACCTCTTCTATATGAGATTGTTGGTGATGTGATGCTATGTGAAGCTACATAGCATATTCTCGCCTTCACAATTCAGTTTTGTACCACTACAGTTGAAATTTTTTCATTTCGTATGCCTTATCAGCAGTTGCTTGTGTATAACGCAAATGATCTAGTAGAAGAGGTCCTCAGCCGTGTATATGTTGGTAGCCGTGTATATGTTGGTAGATCCAAGTTTTTGGCGTGGATGGAGTACAATAGTGTATATGATAAAGCAAAAGAACCTACTTATGCCGATTTTGTATCCAAATTTGTTTGACATTTAAAAACTAGGTCATGGGAGCCGAGGGAAAGATGAAAAGTGATCGACATGATTACATATGTGCCTCCCACGTTAGGTCAAGTAAATTATTTAAGGGTTTTGCTCAATGTGGTAAAAGGCCATACGTGTTTTGAATATATAAAGACAATATGCGGTGTACTCTACCCAACGTTGAAAGATGTGTGCTATGTGTGGGTTTTTTTAGAGAAGTTGTAAAGTTCTATAACTTACAAGGAATATGAGACTCCACGCAGGGCTTAGTGATCGTGTTGTTGATGATTTTAGATTTTTCAAAGTGGATTTTAAAAATTGGTGATAGAAAGATCAACGAGCCTAATACTGCATAAACTCAAATCGATATTCATGAGTTTTTGTTGGTGATTGATTGCGATGATCCCGTTCTGTCGATAGTAAGGGAAATCTACGGTGAGTCTTTTGCCACAAAAGTGGATGCTAAGTTCTTTAGAGAGTCAGCTATATTGAGTCCCATAAACTTGGATGTGGAGATCGTTAATGATTATATGCTATCACAATTACCGGATGCGTCTAGGACTGAGACAGGTTTGGTCGCACTAAATTCATCAGCTCTTTGGCGTAATTGTAAAGTTCTGAGGCTAACAAGAAATATGCGGCTACGCTCGGGGCTTAGTGATCATGATGATAACGATATTAAGTCCTTCTCCAAATGAATTTTGGATGTTGGTGATGGTAAGATCAACGAGCCTAATACTGGCGAAGTTGAGATCGAAATACCGGAGGATTTATTGATTGTTAATTGTGACCATCATGTTCGGTCTATAGTAGAAGAGATATATGGTGAATCGTTTGCCACCAACACCGATGCAAGGTTCTTCAGAGACAGGGCTATATTATGTCCTCGGAATTTGGATGTGGAGGTCATTAATGAATACATGCTATTGCATTTTCCGGGTATATTTAATAAAAAAGTTAGCATATATTTGTAATTATCGATTTCTCAGTATATTTATCTTTACTTATGTTTGTGATTGATTATTGTTTAGGTGAGCGGAGAACTTATTTAAGTGCTGATAGTATCGAGCCTTTGGACACGAGTGACACAGACGATATGGTTTACACACAAGAGTTCTTAAACAGTATTAAGATTTCCAGTATGCCCAATCACGAATTGGTTTTAAAGGTCAGGGCCCTATCATGTTGCTTAGAAACATTGATCCCAAGAATGGGTTGTGCAATGGAACCCGATTAATAGTGTCTCAGCTAGCAAATCATGTTATCGAGGCTAGGGTGATTACTGGTAATTTTGTCGATGATGTTGACGAGAGGGTGTTAATTCCAAGGATGTTTGTTACACCGGTAGACGCACGGTTCCCATTCCGGATGCGTCGTAGACAGTTTCCCGTCACGCTTGCCTTTACAATGACTATTAACAAGAGTCAAGGACAAACTTTGGAGATAGTTGGCATGTATTTACCAAAACCTGTGTTCTCTCACGGTCAGCTTAACGCCGCGGTTTCAAGAGTAACATCTAGAAAAAGTTTAAGGATTTTGATAACTGACAAGAACGGGGTGCCGCAAAAAAAACAATGAACATTATCTACAAAGAAATTTTTACTAAGATTTAGTTACACATACTTGGTGTTCTCGGATTTGGTGTGATTTATCTTTGAATTTTTTTTTATTTTCCCTATTTGGATAATGAGACAATTTCTATATTGATGTTGGAGTTTTTCATGTTTGGTTCATATTCATTTAACTTATTATAACGTTCTTGCGTTTCAAGATATATAATGGACTACGTCCTTGACTTATGGTTCTCCCCTGTTGTGCCGTAAATGGCATGATCAACTTGATGAGTGAGGTTGAGATATGATTTTAGGCACTGTTTGAAACAATAAAAATACAAATATGTTGAGTGGGTAGTAGTAAAATTCATAGAATCTGCTTTAACAGCATTGTGCAATCCTCCCGTCGACAGTAATTTTTGTTGCCTGTATTCACGCTTATTCCAAAATATTTTCATGGTAAGCCCTTGGGCTCATGCATTAAATTTAATGTGGAAAATTTGCAACATCTCTTCTTCAGCTCTGATGTTTTTAGTAAAGATTGATATCAGATGTATTATATATTTTCTAATAAAATTGATCAGGAAACGTGGATAACGGAGTATGTGCTTGCTAACTTTCCGGGCACAAGGGGTTGTTCTCCAACTTTGGTAAGAATCAGATTACTGGAAGATTCTGTATATCAGCATTCCAATTAAGCAGCAACATATTCATATATACAACTTTCTGCAAACCAATTTTTAACGGGCTGAAAAGAAATATCCAGAGAACAACTTTGTACAGTTGTCGAGCAGTTGGCAGCAACAGATTTGCAAAGCCCAGTGGCATCAACAAAGAATATTCTTGAAAACGGTGCCAGTAGGCCATCGGTTCAACTGAAAAAGAACCTTTCATGAGCAAATATCTACCGTTTTTTGGAGCCCGCACAGGGGTGTAAATAGATCATAAACTACATATCAAAATAGATCATAAGATATGGTGATTTGTTGTATTCTACATATCACTACATATCACTACATATCAAAATACATTATACATTATTTACACAAATCCGCCCTAAAGACAGGAAAAAATCTAGTTATGATCTATTTCCACCGACCAGACAAACATTTTGCATAGCATATTTATTTTACTGCAAGAACGATTTTAATGTTTTACAATTAAAAAAAAAAAACAGTTATAATAGGATCAGCCGGCATTACCATTTACCATCAAAACATTCAAACTTCATGGACTGGACCACTTTATAACCAGTCGATAAAAACATCATTCGTTACATTAAGTATGAATCATTTGATGACCAAATTATTAGTTAACTTAAAAATAAGCATAAGTAGTATTAGTTTGAACAAACCATTTCACCATATGAAATGCCAGAGAAAGAACAACAACACACCATGGGCCAGTACTCTTCTTCTTCTTCGTCTTGTTCACGATGGTCATTCTGCATCTTCATCATCTTCATCATGCTCTTCTTCTTCAATGTTTTAGCATCAACCAAAGTCAGTAAATCAATCAAAATCATGGTTTCTATTGCACATTTGGAGCTCAATTGTTTATGAGACATTAGATTTCAATTAACAAAAACTCTAAAAATCAAGTTGAGATATCAAAACTTGCCTTTGATTGCTTCTTAATGAAATTAGAAGACTCAAGCTTCGCCATCTTCCTGTTTACAGGCTCCTGCTTGACAAACCAAATACACATCCAGCGGAAAAAGATAACATGGGGTCAAATTTGATATTTTTTTTGAAAGTCAAACATAACTACAAGTGAAAAAAGGAAACTTGTGCTCAAACAGACCCTATAGGTAGACAATGACAAATGTATTGATAAAATATTTACAAGAGGCAAGGATGCTTATTCAGTAAGCGATCTCTACTCCTGAGATCCATGGAGAAATCTTCAAAGCTTTTGCCATCGCACTAAGGCAGGGCAAATTCAACCATTTCACTGCACTTACCCTGAAGAACAAGCCTTCTTGTCTCCTGTTTATTATCGGCAGACCCTGAAGCCATTGCATCTGCATCTCCACCTGAGGAAAAAAACTAACTAGTTCAGAAAGAGCTTTGCTGGTTATTTCAACATTGTGAGAGAGAGAGAGAGAGGACAAACCTATTAGTAAGTTTACCAAGGAAGGATAAGGAATGATGGTGTATCCCTCGTCTTGTAGGAGGCCGCAAACCGAATAGGACCTCCAATCACTGGATATGAGCATTATAGTACGCGGAAATGGATGTTGTGAAGTCCACTCAAGCAACGCCCTCCCAACGCCGAGACCTGTTTCAGTAAAGGAAAGCAATTAAATAGCAAAATAAAAGCAACTCAATAGCAAAAGAAAAATACAGCCAGTTGAATCTAAACCCTATATTCAAAGAAGTTTAACCTCCTATGTTAAGATTTAAAAGGATTGAGGAGGAATCGATGGCCTGAAAAACACCAGGGGTATCTTTTCGGTTGCCAACGACAGCGATAATGAGACGTTCACTAGAGGGGCATGCCTTCTTCACCGCAAGTTCTATAGTCGGAACGACCAGACGAGCATCATAACCATGGGGAAGCGGACAGCTGTTGACGTCCCACCACACCAACCATATAGCCTGTTTTTGAAATTCAGGCTTTCATAATGAAAACCACAAAACGTTAGGTTCCTGCTTCACCAAAATTCTAAAAATCAACTTGAGGTATTAAAACCTCACCACGGTAGTAGCATCATTCGGATGTAAACAAGAGGACTGCATATTACTGATTACAGGCGTACAGACCATGGTAGTAGGATCATTCGGATGTAAACAAGAGGACTGCTTCTTACTGATTAGAGGCGGGAGCCCCTAAAGCACAAAGATAACATGGGGTCAAATCTGGTATCGATATATATTCTTTGTAAGGCAAACATAACTAGGAAGTGAGAAAGGGAAACTTGTGCACAAACATGGAGTTAGACAATTGACAAATGTATTGATATAATATTTAGAGGAGGCAAGGATGCTTACACTCAGTGCCAGTGCCAGTGCATGGCCTCTACTCTCAAGATGCATGGTGAAATCTTCAAAGCGTTTGCTATCAAAGAGTTCGCCATCGAAGCTTTCGCCATCAAAGCTTTCGCCATCGAAGATTTCGTGACAACTACGACATAGTAAGCAACACCAGGCAGATTCACCAGTTTCACTCAGCCAGAACTTAGTTGTCAAGTTAATCTGAAATGGCATTAAGTGTACCCAGGCAGGATAAAGAAAGACGGTGTATCCCTTGTCTTGTAGTAAGCCGGTGTAAAGTACCAATTTCACATTACCGGTTATGAACATTATAGTGGCCGGGGGTGGATTATGCCTAATCCAGTTGAACATCTCGGTCATAAGACATTGTTCGTCGTCGTGTTTAAGAAGGATTCCGGAGGAAGAGATGGCCGGAAGAACATCAGGGGTTTGTTTCAAGGTGTGTTTTAGGTCGCCAATGGCAGTGATGGTGAGAGGACCGCCAGAGAAGCCTGACTTCTCCAACTCCCCTTTTATAATCGGAACGACCAGACGAGGATCACAACCCTCGGGAACCGGACAGCGGTTGATGTCCCACCACACCAACGTTTTAGAAGAGGCAAGGGTTCTTACACGCAGTGCATGATCTCTACTTTTGAGATGCGTGGTTGAATCTTCGGAACTTGTGCCATCAAAAGAGCATACTTTGCAATAGAACGGCCCAAAGATTTTATCATCAAACTTTGCCGTCACAAGCTTCTTAACGATTTCACTGATACTTAATGGCTCAGGTCGATTCATGACTTAAAACCTAGTAAAAAAAATCAATCAGATCCAGAATTGGGAAAACAAATCGCAGTTAGGTCTTTAATTTTAAAACGAAAATCTTCTCAGATGAGCATCCGGAGAGAGAGATAATTGACGCGCGCGGTTAAATCAAAATCACCGACCGAGAGAGCGGAGGAACAACGTTTACAGTTCGGTCGAGTCTTTTAGCGCAAACAGACCTAGTTGTGTTTCTTGACACGGTTAAATCAAACTCACCTACCTCGTTTTTCTATCGAATCTGAAACGCCAGAGAGAACAAAGGAAGGATCGATGGAGGCGACGGCGAGAGAGGAACAACGTTTTAATCGAGTCTTTTAGGGCAAACAGATACTTGTGGCTGGTCTACCCTTTTATATATGGCCCGACACGCGTTCTAAATATATTATAAAAATAAAAATTAACATTTTTTCAATCCTTTTTTCTTTAATCGAAAGTGTGGATTGGGTTTCTGTTTTGGTTTGACAAAATTAAAGAGTGAAGATGGGCTTCATGGTCTAGACGAAAGTTGACAAGCAGGCCCAAGCTGATACACTCACGTAGACATTTTGTTATGTTACAGAGATGTGCTTTGCACAAGACACAAAACAGAAGAAGAGAAAAAGTAAAGACAAGAAAGTATGGAAGATTTCAAAAGATTACAAGCCTAGAAAGAAAAGAAAAACATTAGTGCATAGAATGTTTTTCTTTGGTCTTTGAGTTGTAACCTTTGCTCATACGAGTCTTGTGTTGTAAGAACTTGTAACACTCTATGTAAACTTCTTTGAGATCGTGAAGGTTGGGAGCAAGAGTACTCCCCCGAAACGTACCGGTCAGAGGTCGGGAACTCGGTGATTAAACCGTGTGTTCTTTCTTTAGCAAGTAATCTGCACTCGTATTTACTCAACAAGTGGTATCAGAGCGCCATGCATGGTGCACGGTTGCTGAAGAGGTTCAGGTCACGGTTTGTAGAAGACAGTCTCAAGAGGTTCAAGTTAGGGTAAGAGATAAGCCAAGGTACTTACCTGTTTCTTCAAGGTGTGTTTTGTAGTCTTCTGTTTTTCCAGCTGCTGCAAGTTTTCAGTTGGCTGTCATCTCCTTGCGTACCTGTTACAAAAGGAAAAGAAAACAATTAGACATGGAACCAACACAAGGAAGGTTTGAGATGGATAAATTTGATGGTAAAGGAGATTTCGGAATGTGGAAATACAAGATGATGGGTCAACTAGAAATCCAGGGTTTACTCTCGGTTATCCAAGAAGGTTTTATTGTCTCGTCAGAATCTGAAAAGCAAGGAGAAAATGCCTAGACGGATCAGAAAAAGGCTGGCAAGGATCTTAGGATAAGAAGTCTCCTAGGAACATGCTTGAATGATTCTATCCTAAGGAAGATTATGCACGAGCAAACTGCTGTGGGACAGTGGAAGGCACTTGAAAAGATTTATCAGACTAAGTCTCTTCCAAACAGAATTTATTTGAAGAAGTAGTTCTCGTGTTACAAGATGGAAGAGGACAAGACAATAGAGAAAAATGTTGACGTTTTTCTGAGGCTTATTGCGGACTTGGAGAGTCTCAAAGTTACCATCTCGGATGAAGACCATGCCATTCAGCTGCTGTCAGGTTTACCACCTGCTTATGATATCAATTGGTTCATACTCTTCAGTATGGAACCGGGAAAGAGACACTCACGGTAGATGAGGTTGTCACTTCAGCTTATTCCAAAGAAGCTGAGCTTAAGCAGAAATGGTTACTCAACATAAGTGGGCAAGCAGAAGGTTTGTATGTTGAGTCACGTGGAAGAACATCAAAGAGGTCAGAGAATGGAGATGGAAGCTTTAATCAGTGGAGAGGAAAATCTAATGGTAAGGGGAAGTCAAAGCAAAGGTTCGATAAGAACAACCAATGCTGCTTTATCTGTGGAGAAGAAGGGCATTGGAAAAGGGAATGCCCTCAAAGAAAGAAATATGCAGATTCTGCAAATGTTGCAACAAATTCTAAGCAACCTACACTCAAGAAAAATGGGCATTCTTAGCACACGAATAACGCTATCATAGGGATATAATAGCGTTTTCATAAACGCTAGGACTAGAGGAGCTATAATAGGTTGACTCCATACGATAGCGTTTTCTATTTATGCTATTATATGTTCTTCTGTTATAGCGTTATTTCAACGCTTTGATTTATGATGTTATAGCTCATTTAAATGCTATACTAATTAATGTTGTAGTTTTTTTTCATGCTATGATCTAGTGTTCTGTAGCTCTTTTTCGAAGCTATGATGTTGTGTTTTGTAGCTCTTTTTTTAGGTTATGATATATTGTTTTGCAACATTGTATTCCCCATTCGAAAGAAACCTGTTTTCGCAGAAAATACAATCCACATTCGAAAGAAAATACAATCCATATGCGAAAAATACAATCTATATTATAATTCTGAATCCAGGTCTCAACAAGTGTCAATCATCAACATACACTGTTGATTGTAGAAATCACAAAAATAAAAAGAATTGAAAGATCGATCGGTATCTCGTTTTTATTAAATCGAACTCGTCGGAGTTTACAAAAATATTCGGAGATCGGTAATGAGGTCGAGATCGGATTTCGAGCTCTCACTTTCTCTCTCTATATATGCATTGCAAATTCCCTCCCTCCAAAATGTAGTCGGGACTTCCTTATTTATAAGTCTCCTCGGCGGCTTCGACATATTCCCCGAATCCCGGATTAAAAATCTAATTGATCCTCCTTTTCAGTACTTTCCGTAAAGTTCCGCGAATCCCGGAAGTGGGTTCTGATTACGACGGGTCGATACCGACGCTCGGCATGTTGCAGGTCGGTAATCGCAAGTTGTTCTTTCCTTTACCGATCTCGGACCGTCGTCGATCGGGATTAGACGGACCGATCTCGGTACTGAGATGAGGACTTGATTTTTACGTTTACAATCGATCATGATGAGTTCGGCTTGATTCGAGCTCGGTGGTTGTTGCTTTGCGAACTTCCTTGCCGATCTTGAACCGTCGTTGATCGGGACGTGTTTTGCCGATCTAGGTTCAAGTTCGGCATTCCTTCGGATTCTTATCGAGCTCATCGGTTAACAGTCTCTCGTGGACCTTTCTTTCGAGTTCGGAGGTCGGCGACCGTTTCGTGGTCTTTCCTTCTGGGTTCGAATTGTCGTCAACCAGGATTTATTGGGCCGGTCTCGGTTCAAACCGGGCTAAACCGGGGAGTGCTAAACTCACCACCAACAATTAGTCCCCCCCCAGTTCGGTGAACGAGTCTCTTGAGTTCGGCGGAGTTACTGAAGAATTTTTAGTCCGGTTGGAATTGAGATCGGTTCAATCCTTGATCCGAATTTCAGCGGTTCCCAAATCGCAGATCTTTTGAGTTCGGCGATTCTTGAAAAGACGTGTCGATCCGGTTTCCATAACCGTTGCGGAAATCAAGGAATCGCGACGATTCGGTTTCTTTAACCGTCACGGAAGCCGAGGAGGCGTCATAATTGCCTTTCTCTATATAAATACCTTTTAGCCCTTTCGATCCTTCACTTCATTATCTTGCTTATAAAAGGTACGCCCCTTTATCTCTCTAGCGCTCTCCCTTCCCTCTAGTTTTTTTTTTTTGCATTTAAAATTTTCCGATCTTCCTCCGCCGCGATTCCTCCGATCTGCTTCGAAGATCTTCAAACTTTCCGATCTATCTTCAAGCTGTTCTTCACCAAATTGCTACGACTTTGTCTTCTTTGATCGAGATGAGTTCGAGCTCTTCTTCAGCTTTTGTTAACGACCGAACTCCTTCTCTACAAAATCCGGACATCGATCTTAGGTTGTTCGTCAGTTCGTCGGATTCTGATGATTCATCTGACGACGGTCTGAGTGGGGTCCATCAAGAATTGATCAGGCGCAACTCGCGCCGTGCTCCTGCCGTTCCGAGTAATTCCCGATCTGCTATCCAGGTCTCGTGTCTTAGGGATGGGGAGAATCGCGAGACGGATGCTCAAGTCCAGATCGAGGATGAGCAGGTTGCCGAGGATGATCAAGTTCGGCCTGATGAAGAGTTGGCCCCCGATCTTGAAAATAGGCCACTCGTCGAAGTGGATGAACAAGTTCGGCTCGTCCCAGAAATGGCTGTCAGGGTTGCCGAGACTGAGGGGGAGATAGTTCGTCCGGCGAAAAAGGCTGTTCCGTCGGCAGTTCGCAGGATTCTTACGCCCTTATTACGGGAAATAAGCCGAGCAAGGTTAACAGTTGGAATACCCGTTACTTTTATCTCCGGATCGACGGTCTGTCTGTAGAACGGTCCGACGGAAACTACCGGACTCAATGGAGGATTCCCATTGGTAGATATCGGTCTTTGCTTAGCTATTCTTCAACTTATTTTTTTCTAACCATTTTTATTCTTTTCTTTCCAGTCCGTCATACTCCAAGCATCCTTACAACGATCCAAGGTTTTACTTCCGAGCACGAGGAGAGGTTGAGTGCGGCATGGAAGATTCGTTGGCCGGAGGCGTATCAGGAGAAGCTCAATTTGAAGGCTAAACGAGCTCTTAGAGGTACGTCTCGGCAATTGTTTTCACTTTGCTTGACATCGGTATTTTTCTAATTCCGTACTGCTTTTGCCACAACTAATACACTTGGTAGTAAGAGGAAGAGGAAGATGAAGATCGATGACATTCCTGACATCGATTACGATCTGGAGGACGAGAAGGACCTCGCCGAAGTCTCTCCTAACCAACAGATCGAGCAGGTCGTCGAGGAGTGGACTGCCGAAGAGGAAACGGCAGAGAGGGAACAGCCGGTTGTTGAAGGGGAGCATGTTCCTCTTGAAGGGGATGCGAATCCCGGAACTGATCTGGAGACCGAAAGGCGAAAGAAGAAGAAGAGGAAGAGTTTGTCAAAGAGGTCGGCTAGACGGGCGAAAGAACCGAGCTCCCCTCAGGCAGGTGATAATATCCTGACGGTGCGTACCGAGGTTGATGGTGAAAGTCACTCAGACCCGTCTGCCGTTTCGAAAAGACAGCGAACTACCGGACCATCGGCCCACTCCGTCAAGTTTAATTATGACAAAGACGAGCCCATCATTAACGATGCGGGAGTGTGCGCCGATTTGTATCGTCAATTGACTTTCGGCACTCAAGAGCTCCCTCCAACCAAAGACCTCTTCCAATCTGACGCTTACAACAAACTAGCTTGTACTACTGCCGACGTGAGTGAACTCCCGACTGCCTTGTTCCTTTTTTTTTTTACTCTGATTTGATGTTCGGCGCATGATAACCTTCTTTTATCTCCTTTGTAGATGGTGGCTCAGACGAATGAGCTCGTTGGAACTTACGACCGTGAGCTTCGTGAAGCGCGTCGTGAGGCAATCGAGGTTGGAGATGTTGCCAAGGAACTGCAGAGGGAGCTGCTTGCCGAGCAGGCGAGATCGGAAGCCAGTGATTTGGCCGTTGCTGAACTGCAGAAGGAGCTGTTCGTCTCGAGAAAGGCGTATACCGAACTTAGGACAGACAGGGATGCGGTCGTTCAAGAGCTGAAGAACGAGGTGATTCGTCTGAGGGAGGATCGCTCAAGGGAGATCGAGAAAAGAAAATAGGTGACGGAGAAGTGTCACGCTCGTCTCCAAAAGGTGAAAGACCATCTTGCTGCAAATGATCGGCGGAAGGCATCGTTCCTTGGCATCAACCAGCTTCATGGAGTTCTCAGTTTTTGTGATGTCCTCTAAAAGAAGTACGGCATCGTTGTTCCGCCTGCCCGTATTGAAAAGCTGAAAAATCTTAAGGCTGAGAAGACGGTGGAGTACGAATCTATCGCTTGCTGCGAGCTTACCGCGGAGGATCTCGCAGTATCACCGTTCATAGAGCCCGATCATCCGGAGACTTCTCAGCCGACTGGTGTAAAAGTCCCTCTAGGTTTGGATACGTTTGGATCGAACCAGCCCGCGATCTTGGGTAACCGAGCAAGTGAAACGAGAGATCAGGATGTCGATTGATTTTTTATTTATTTGCTTCTGTTGGTTTGGTAGACTCTTTTATGCCCGCGGGGCTTTCTTGTAATAGTTTGCCCGTTTGGGCTTTTCTTCTGTAAACTCTTAATGCATTCGGTATTATTCCTTCCGTATTGTTTCACTTTTTAATTTCGATCTCGTAGATCATTCGTAGATCGGCGATCATTCGTAGATCGGCTTACTAGTTTGCGATTGTTGTGAAATCGGCTTATTAATTTTGCGATTGTTGAGAAATCGGCTTATTAACTTTGCGATTGTTGAGAAATCGGCTTAATTTTGCGAAAGAAAACGTTCGGCTTTACCTTGGAGCTTAGCATAAGAGTGCATTGGTAGCTCGTCTTAAGATACTCCAGGTCTTTTCAGATCGAATCGGAGTGTGCGAGATTGACTCGGCTTATTTAGCTCGGATGATCCGAGAGCGGATATAGTGCGGGACTGGTCTCGACTTAACATGGAAAGTGTGTTATCCATAGCACCATGAGGAGGATGCATGCGAGACAAAGCTCGGCTTATTCATTTATACCGATGTGGAAAACCGCGATGGTTTAAGTGCGAACTGGTAGTCCGGCTTATATTAGTCGTTTCTAACTGTAGTGCGAACTAAGAAGATTGAGTAACACCTTGTTGTGCAAGATGGAGCCTAACAAGATGAGGGTAACTGAGCTGATTGTCTTGTCCATTGGGATCGGGGACATTATTGATGATGAGGCGTACGAGTGGCCTGAGATGGACCTTGCGGTCAACTTAGGTGCTGTTTTTGCGCACCACTTGGAGTCGCTGAAGGTGAAGCCTTTTACCGGACGCGGCAAGTCTTCTAGGACTGCAGGTCGCCAGAAGACTGAGACAGTGGGCAGTCTCCTCACTCCCATTTTTCTGCATCTTGGGATCAGCACCGCTAGTTGCTCGATATTGACATCCCGCGAGCTTATGGACTTGGCGCACCTGGAGCACCTGCGCTGGCTGAAGCCTAATAGGAGTTATGTTTCCAGCACTTCTGTTGGGGACTATCTAGTTCAGCTCCCCAACACATATCTGACAGACATTGGCGGTGATCCTGCTCAGTTACTCTTCGCCCCTGATATTGCTGATATGGAGCCTGCACCGGTAACTCGACGTCGACGCTCAGCTACTAGAGCCCGTCCGCCTGTATCTGGCCTTGCTGGGGGTCAACCACGAGCGAGACCTACACCTACTCTTCCTACGCCACCTGCGATGGAGATGGACTCGTTTCAACGCTACGTTGTCGAGAGTCTTCAGACCATTTGGAGTGCTATGTCTCGATGCAGCTGCATGGCGTCTCAGTGTCCCATATCACCACGCTCACCACATCAGGCTAGACCATCTGGCACTGCTGGCGATGACTCTGACGCCACTGAGGAGGATTAGTCCTCTGTTTATCTGGTTTCACGCTTGTTTTTCTTTTCCCTTTTCTGTTTCTTTTCGTTTGAACTTTTGTTATTTTGAGTCGTTCTGTCAGCATTTTATCATTTCGTACTTTGTGGAACTTATGTATTTATGATATTTTGTTGCTTTTGACTTGTGTTTGAGTGATCTATCAGTGCTAACCATAACACATTTGGATCATTTGACACAATTTTTGGGCACAATTGTCACTGTCAAGAGGAATTCTGTCGACCAACCACTGGTATCGATCGATACTAGTGCAGTGTCGGTCGACACTCATCACCATCTCGGGTAACCTCTTCGATTTTCACATTCCACTTGGTTCATTTGATTTCTTTCACCAAACTCAGGCTTGATAACACTGAGGACAGTGTTGTTTAAGTCTAGGGGAGGTAGTCGCTGACATTGTGTTTGTTTTTCTTAGAGTCAGTCGTTTTGTGTGTCAAATTTGTTTTATTGAATCAAAATTTTGTTGGAGATTATGATCGTGTTCTTGAATATGCTGTTTTGATTTTGCTTCTAAGTGTCCACTGTTACAGAATCAGCTACAGATCTACTAATGAAAAATCCAAAGGCTGACCAGTTAATTAGAAGACACACATGTTTCCAGCATAGTTCTTTTAAAGTCTGAGCCAAATTTTTGCACTTCATCGATGTGGTTAGTATTCACAGAGCTTGATTCCTCATTCATATCTGACAAAGGAACTCATGTGTTTAAAAGTGATAGTATCTCTCTCCCCTATTATAAGTTAATAAATAAGAGCATAAAAGATGAAATGATTTTCTCCTAAGTAGAGGGCTAGGAATGTTTCCAGCGATCTCATTATTCTACTTGGTGAGGAATAATCACACAAAGGTTGGAAGCGAGGCTAGGATTTTCCTATGATGCCATTATTCGCCTACACCCTTTGATACATTGAGAGGGAAGAACCGGGGATTCGGTGGCAAACACCATCAATACTCGCGTCTCATACCTTGATGTGTATATGCGTAATCTAAAAAAAAAAAAAAAAAAAGAACAAAATAAGAAATAAGTCTGGGGGAGAGAAAGTGATACAAAAAGTGTGAAATTGGGTGGTTCCTTGTCATGATATTGTATGGGAAAGAATCTAGAAGGTTCTTGGTATTAATCACATCGATGAAACTGGCGATAAGGGGTTTAATTGAACAATGTTGCGAAATAATGTGTGTAGTCTGGGGAAGCTGCGAATGCCTCATGAGAAGTACATGGTGGTTAGTCTTGGAACTGGTTAGGTAACATTTGGGTGCTTGAGAAAAGGGTCATTGCAGTGTTTCATGAACAGGTGAGTCTCCGTGTTTTCAAACCTCTTTCTCTGGTTTAGTCTTTTATTTGCTTGAGGGCAAGCAAAGGCTAAGTCTAGGGGAGTTGATATATCATGGTTTTTACCTCTTTTAAGCCATGATATAGGTCCGTTTTATAGAGTCTTTCTACTATTTTGTAGAGTTTTAGAGTCTTTTATAGGTTTTAGCACGTTTGGAGCATAATTGGAGATATTGGAGATATTTGAGCTTTTTGGAGCAAAACAGAAGCTCGTGTAGCTGAGTACCCGATTTGAAGTCTCGGTATTGATCGACACTGCCTAGTATCGGTCGATACTCACTGCATCAAGACGAGTCGCGACTTTTATGAAGAGTTGAAGAATTGCAAAATTGTCCAGAAGACTTTATTATTTACAATTTAGCCCCAAACGTGTTTTATGAGTTTTAATTAGGTTTTTAGCCACTTTGGCAAGAACAATTCTGATTACACTAGATTTTATTCTGAGTTTTGTGAGAGAGCTTTCTAAGGGAGACAAGTCTGAGACTCTGTTCTTCTGAGAGAAGATTTCGAACCCTCTTGTTACTCTACTCTTTATTATTTATCTGAGTATTATTTCAGCCATGTTTATTGTCTCAATTATCATGTCTGAGTAGTTCTTGTTAGGTTCAGGGTTCTCATAAGGGTTTTCTCTGAATGTTAGGTTAATTGAATGATTAGGATTCACCATCTAAATTAGTTCTTCGCCTTAGGTTGTTCTCAAAGCTAATTCTAGACTGATCACCTAGAACTTAGATCTTAGGATAATTGGTTAGGCACGAGAGTGCGATTATTTATCTGACAGAACCTAGAGTGAGCAAAATAACTATTCGCAAAGAGATTTGGTTTAGTTGTTTTGTGAACAAATCAAACCTGAACTAAAAGCTGGTTTAGACTTTAGGATTCGCAAAGAGATTTGGAATTCTAGGATTTAGAATTAGATAGTTTTCGCAACGAGAGTTCGTTAGCTATACTTTAGTGATTTGAGTTCAAGAACCGCGATAAATCTGAATCATGTTAGTTAGTTTATCTACATTCATTGAATTCCTGAGAATTGCCATGAATCTATCTTTCTCCTATTTGACTTACAACCCATTTAAATTACGTATCGCTTTAAATTACATCTTTTGGTTTAGCTTAACTCGAATCTAAACAATCTATTGCGTGAATTCTAGAGTTCTTGTGTTCGACCCCTACTTATACTACAACACTGCTTTAGTACTTTTTAGGGTATTAATTTGAGCATATCACCAAATCATCCAACACAATGAAATTTGTTTTCCCCCTTAACAAATCTAATGCCAGTAGAATCTGAAGTGCCTTTGGATTTTAGATTCACTGGAATTAGCTTGAATATTATTTCATCTGCCTAAAGGAAATTCCTATTGGATAAAATATAAATGGAGAGAGAACTATTGGTTAAGGAACTAACCCGATACATTGACTATGGAGTCTATAATTCATACATTCGTCTGAATGCAGTTTCAGTTTAAGATCAAATACCACCAACGACTTTTTAATTTTTTTTGGATCAAATGTGAATTGAAGTTGTTTCGACTTTTATTACAAAACCATAAAATAAAAAACTACATTTGGAAGGATACACATACATATGCTTCACAAACACTTAAAGAGACTACAAGAGATAGTGTTCAACGGGCATTTCTGGGCTTGTTTCGACGAAACATTGCCATGTTTGTGTGGAGAGAAGATATGTCCAATCACCAATCCGCAGAACACACCATGTACATAGGCTATGGCCGCTGCTATCCAACTAATCACTAGTTCTTCTGGCTCCGATAAATCCTCGGATTCTTGTGGTGTAGGATTCGGGACATGAGTTTCTCCGCATATATCTTCGAGACCATAGAGTTTGGGGTTGTCCATGAATACTGAACAGTTTTGCCTTTGAAACTGTGTGCCTCGTGGTATTGGACATTCGAGATTGTTGTGGGAGAAGTTCATGGTCGACAGAAAGGAGAGGCTGCCAAGATCTCGAGGGATCTGACCTGACAGCAGATGCACAAAAAAAATTCCTACAAGCAAATAGATCGATCGGTCCTGTAACTTCCCTGATCCACAATAGGATCGCCGGGACAGACCATGGTCGAAAGGTGAGAAGAATAGTCGAGGAAAATAAAGTTTAATACGAGCCATATGGTCCGAAATGATTGGCTAAATCGGAAGATCTAAGACTTAGCCAGATAAAAGGGAGAAAATACCGAGAAGTTGTGCGGAATAAGCTCAGTATGTACAGACCGAGCTAAAATGAGTGGGATGGTCAGCTAAGCTAATTGGGTCAGCTGCCGGGAAGCTCAGTTTAGCTGGCCTAAGTGTTCTACAGTTGGTCTAGGTGGTCGACTGGGAAGCTAGCTAGTCAGCTGGGAAGTTTATCTAGTCGAGGGATGGTTAATGGACACACCTATCAAACGTACGGGGCGGTAGGACGGTTACATGACTGTAGGGTTATCGCACCCATTCGGTGAGATATCACATCTGTTAGTTTAGTACAGACGGTTATGGGATTTGTCGACGAAAAATCTTATAAATAGGACCTTTAGTCAGATATTTTCCCTTCACACACAAACATAGATAGTTTATTCGAGAGACTAAGGAAAAATACCAAGGGCAAAGAGAGTTAATCGAGAGAATGATCGACTACGGTCTTAGCGTTGGATTGTGCGGTTCGTAAGGCTAGTCGGGTGTTAAGGGATCGGTTCGATCGAGAGGATCGAGTCAAGAGAGTATTTGGGCGTGGGAAAAAGGTTGTGGCAGACAAGTGCCTCAACCAAACCACGTGGCTAAGGTGAGGGTGTTACCGTAGGCTTAAGTGCACAGATCATGACTACCGGTTCATCCGGGAAAGTCTAAGGATCGATCTAAGTGAATGTTTGGTCACTTGGTGAAATATTCATTATCGACTTGACTCTACTAAGTAATTCTTAAGTTACTTATGCCTCTTGGGCTTTCAGATAAAGATGATTGTGGGAAGGATTTGGCTTAGGTGCGTGAGACATTTGGCCGGAAAAGATGGGTGGTGGTTGGTCCGGGTAAATAGGATCTTACATACTTGTAATAGCCTATGTACAAATTGATAAGTGATAAGCTCAAAAGTAATACCCTAAAGTACTAACAGCTTGTCGATTGTAGTATTTAGGGGTCGAATCCACAGAGACTCAAGAATCACACAATAGATTTAATAGAATAGAATTAAGCTAAGTAAATCAATGAAAAGGAAATAACAATGCAAATTAGACTGTTGTAAATTCAATGGAGGAGAGATAGGTTCAGGGTATTTCTCAGGAAATCAGAGAATGCATATAAACTAATAAATCATGATTCAGGTTAACCCCGGTTCTTGAACTCAAATCACTAAGCTATAACTAACCAATTGTCGTTGCGAAAGTTATCTAAGTCTAAATCCTAGAATTCTGAATCTCTTTGCAAATCCTAAAGACTAAACTAGCTTTAAGTCCAGGTTTGATCTGTTTACAAATCTCTTTGCGAATAGTTATTTTGCTCACCCTAAGTTCTATCAGATTATCAATTGCACTGTCGTGCCTAATCGATTAACCTAAGATCTAAGTTCTAGGTGATCAGTCTAGAATTAGCTTTAAGAACAACTTATGGTGAAGAACTAAATTGATTATGAACCCTAACTATCCAATTAACCTAGCATTCAATGAAATCCCTTATGAGAACCCTAAACCTAACATGAGATCTACTCAGACATGGTGATAAAGTAAAACAACATGATTGAATAAATCTCTGAAATAAATAAATATATTGAAAGTAAACAAAGGGTTCGAAATCTTCTCTCGGACGAACAGAGTCTCAGACTTGTCTCCCTCAAAAGCTCTCTCACATAAAACCAAAGTAAATTNTAGCTTTAAGAACAACTTATGGTGAAGAACTAAATTGATTATGAACCCTAACTATCCAATTAACCTAGCATTCAATGAAATCCCTTATGAGAACCCTAAACCTAACATGAGATCTACTCAGACATGGTGATAAAGTAAAACAACATGATTGAATAAATCTCTGAAATAAATAAATATATTGAAAGTAAACAAAGGGTTCAAAATCTTCTCTCGGACGAACATAGTCTCAGACTTGTCTCCCTCAAACGCTCTCTAACATAAAACCAAAGTAAATTAAAGCTTCATCTAAAAAGTGGCTAAAAACCCTAATTATAAGTTAAAACACGTTTTGGGGCTTCTTGTAAATAATAAAGACTTCTGGGGCAAGGTGCAGATTCTTCAGATTTGTAAAAAGTTGCGTTTCCTTTTCCATGGACGACGGTATCGACTGATACCATAAGTGGTATCGATCGATACACGGGCAGTGAGTCACGTTCCTTCCTTCATGGTGTCAGTATCGATCGACACCAGGTGGTGTCGGTCGATACAAGGGCTTCAAATCGGCTGTCCCAGCTACATGATCTATGCTTTGCTCCAAAAAGCTCCAGAATGCTTCAATATCTCCAATTATGCTCCAAACGTGCTTAAACCTGAAAAGACTCAAAATGACTCCAAAATACTAGAAAGACTCTATAAATAAGACTTATATCATGGCTAAAAACGGGTAAAAACCATGATATATCAACTCCCTCAGACTTAGCCTTTGCTTGCCCTCAAGCAAACATAAAACTAAACAAGAGAAAAAAGTTTGAAAACACGGAGACTCACATGTTCTTGAAACATTGCAATGACCCTTCAACTTAGCGCTCATATGTTACCTAACCAATTCCAAGATAAGACCACCATGTACTTCTCTGTAGACATTCGCAGCTCCCTAGACTACACACATTATTTCGCAGCATTATCCAATAAAGCCCTCATCACCAATTTCATCGATGTGATCAATGCCAAGAACCTTCTAGATTCGTTCCCATACAATATCATGACAAAAGAACCACCAAATATTTCACACTTTTTTGTATTATTTTCTCTCCCCCAGACTTATTTCTTATTGTGTTCTTTTTTTTTTTATAGATCCGCATATACACATTAAGGTCTGAAACGCGAGTATTGATGGTGTTTGCCACCGAATCCCCGGTTCTTCCCTCTCTATGTATCAAAGGCGTAGGCGAATAGTGGTATCACGGAAAATTTTCCTAACCTCGCTTCCAACCTTTGTGTGATCATTCCCTCACAAGTAGAATAATGGGCTCGCTGGAAATTTTCCTAGCCCTCTACTCAGAAGAAAATCATTTCATCTTTTATGCTCTTATTTATTAACTTATAACAGGGGAGAGAGATAACATTACTTTAAACACATGGGTTCCTTTGTCAGATATGAATGATGAATCAAGCTCTATGGACATCAACCACATCGATGAAGTGCAAAAATTTGGCTCAGGCTTTAATGAACTCGGCTGGAAACATGGGTGTCTTCTAGTTAACTGGTCAGCCTTTGGATTTTTCATTAGTCTGATCTAGAACTGATTCTGTAACAATGGTCACTTAGAAGTAAAGTCAGAACAATATATTCAAGAAAAAGATCATAATCTCCAACAGGTTTTGACTTAATAAAACAACAAACTGACTCAAAAACAATTGACTCTAAGAAAAACAAAAACATTGTCAGCATCCACCTCCCCCAGACTTGAACAACACTGTCCCCAGTGTTATTAAGCCTAGAGTTGGTCAAAGAAACCAAAAGAACTGAATGGAATCGTGAAAAACAAGAGATTACCGGGTTGTGGTAGGGGTGTCGACCGACACACAGCATGGTATCGATCGATACCAAGCGTAGGTCGACACATGTAACTCTTTTCATCGATGCAATCTCTGTTCCTCCTGGTGTCGATCGATACCATAATGGTATCGGTCGACACAACACCTGTTCATCTGATTCACACAGAGACACAAGACACAAAAACGAAAAATGACAAAAATAAAAGACTTATATACAGACTTACCAGTGGGTTGCCTCCCACCAAGCGCTTGTTTTCAGTCATTAGCTTGACTTTGGCTCATGTATTAGTCAGGATAAGGATGAGAACTTGCTCCAAAACAAGCTCCACAACTAGACATCTCCAGCTTCAGAATTCTGCTCAACATACCCTTCACAACATCCTGTCCTTTCTCTTTCAGCTCAGAAGTGAGAATAGCTCTAACCTTAGAGAATGGTTTCGAGGTTCCCTTGCACTTCACCTCATATTCAATCGAATCTCCATCACACTTCCGAGGGGTTAAAGTCATATAGGCATTACCCTTGACTCTTTTGCTCTTCACCTTCTTCTTTGCCTTAGCCGTTTTGGTGTCTCTCTTGGTGATGAAAGAAGGACCATCTAAAACATCTATGATGTTTGGCTCGTCATAAGGCTTTTCCAAAAGATCAACCATCAACAGTTCTTCTGTAACAATGGTGATGCAAGAGACATGTTTGGGAGCTCCTCTAGTAGGAATGGCTTTGTAGGAGACATGTTTGTCAATGTATGAGAACGAGATTCTCTTACTAGGCGTGTCTATAACTGCACCAACTGTAGCCATGAACGGTCTTCCAAGAATCAAAGGCGTACTAGAACGTTCACTCATCTCCACAATCTGAAAATCAGTAGGAACCAGACAATCTCCTATTTTAACCAGCAAATCAGGGATGGTACCATATGGAATTGAGGTTGAAGAGTTCGCGAATGTGAGAGTCATCTCAGCAGATCTAATACCAATTCTCAACCTCTATGCAATTTCCCTTGACATGACATTGACGCTAGACCCTGAATCAACGAGAGAATCTTTGAATTCAACTCCAGAGATAGAGCATGGAACCGAAAATTTTCCTGGATCTTCTCTCTTAGTCAACTGCTTCATTGGTGGTGGTGTACTTATTGCCTTGACGAAGAGTGCCTCGATCTCTTCTAGAGTTTCTCTGCAATCTCGAAAGTGACTAAGCAAAGGGCGGTATTCCAAAGCTTATTCAAAAGACATCGTATGGGGAATCCTCCTTACCATCTTCTCAAAACCGAGCAACTGGTCTGCAGTAATGGGATCTCTGAGATGTCTAGGATATGGCACCTTAGGCTTGTAGACCCTTTCTTCAGTTATCTCATGTTGTTTCTTGACTTCTGGGGTAGTGTCGGTCGACACAGGATTGGTGTCGATCGACACTACTGGCTTTGACACGTGACAGGAAGATTTTTGGGCTATTGTCGATCGATACTGGGTGGTGCCGGTCGATACCCTGAGAATTTCTGAATCCTCATCGTCATCTTCACCTAGATCAATGAAATTTCCTGCACTTAGGCCCTTTTTCACTTCTGGATTGACCTCTTTTCCATTCCTCAAGGTGATTGCATGAACGTATTCATTCTGTGAATGAACCATCTTTCCCTTGACAGCTGTTGCAGTCTGAGCTACATGAGTTTCCAGCATCTTCTGATGAATACTGAGAGCCTCAATCTTTCCATTCAGATCTGTATACATAGCATCCATCTTCCCATTAAAGTTTACTTTCATCTTCTGTTGTCCTTTAATAATCTGTTCCAACATAGACTCAACCTTACTTTCTAGGGATTTAGGAGGTGGAGATTGGTAGGATGAATTACCATAGGATCGGGTATAGCCACTGCTCTAGAATGGTTTATGGGCAAATTGATNTTCATTCTGTGAATGAACCATCTTTCCCTTGACAGCTGTTGCAGTCTGAGCTACCTGAGTTTCCAGCATCTTCTGATGAATACTGAGAGCCTCAATCTTTCCATTCAGATCTGTATACATAGCATCCATCTTCCCATTAAAGTTTACTTTCATCTTCTGTTGTCCTTTAATAATCTTTTCCAACATAGACTCAACCTTACTTTCTAGGGATTTAGGAGGTGGAGATTGGTAGGATGAATTACCATAGGATCGGGTATAGCCACTGCTCTAGAATGGTTTATGGGCAAATTGATTTGTCCCAAAACCAGTTGGATTGGCCCCAGACTTGTATCCTCCTTGCTGAGCATTGTTGGTGAAGTTTCGGTTGTTGTTATATACAAATCTCTAGAAATCAGAACCACCAATGTAGTTAACATCCTCCACTTCATCTTCCTCCAAATTCTCGACCTTATCAGCAAAGTGTACAGCCTTCTTCGTCTTTCCCATCAGGAGATTGTGCACTGAATCCAGCTTGGCTTGAACCTCAGCTATTTGCGATCCATCCAAATTCCCAGCCTGCTTCTTCCGCTCAAAGTTTGCATTCTTGGTGCTATTGCTAGACGCCAAGTTCTCAATCAGCACATAAGCATCGTCTGGATACCTGGTGTTGAAGTTCCCATTATTCGCAGCATCTAAGGCCATCTGATACCTCCAATCAATTCCTCTGAAGAAGATACCCAGCAACTGAACCTTAGAGAAACCGTGATGTGGACAATCCCTCTGATACGATATGAATCTGATCCAAGCAGCCTTAAATGCCTCAGTTGCTCCTTGAGAAAATTGTGAGATCTTATTCCTAAGCTCCACAGATCTCGCATCATCATAGAAATTATTCAGGAAGGCATTCTTATTCTCCTCCCAGGTAGTTAGTGATCCAAGAGGTAACTGCTTAAGCCAATAAGCTGCTTCTCCACCAAGAGAGTATGAGAAAAGCTTACAGAAGAGGAAATCATTGGACACTCCATTGTATTTGATGCTAGTAACTAAGTCCTCAAACCTCTCAATGTGATCCATGGGGTGTTCATGAGAAAGACCATGAAAAGGATGCTGACCCACAAGAGTGTAGTATGTAGGTTTCAGCTCAAAGTCATTCCTCTGAAAAGGAGGGGGCGAATCGTTGATCGATTGGCATAAAACTGATCAGGCATGTTGTACTCACCAATTGTCCTACCACGATCAACCACAACATTCCTAACATTCCCCTCGTTGCCGCGCGCAGCTGGCGCGACAATCTCATCAACAACAACTAGAGGGACAATGACGTTTCCATCTTCATCAAGTCGTTGCTCTCTCTCATTGCACAAATGACCCTCTCGGTCTCTGAAAGCTCCAGCATCATCACGAATCAAAACCACTGGATTGTTCATCTCTGCTGACTTCTTTGCTTTCCTGATTGTGCGTTCCAAAAGTGCTAGTTCCTCGTTGGAAAGATTAACTAGCTGAGTGCTCTTGTTTCTTCTGGTTTCGCGATTAGGCATACACCTGAAACACAAAAGTCACGTAAGTAACAAAAATCAAAGAAAATTACGACGAGTATCGACCGACACCAGTTGGGTATCGATCGATACCGTCAAACTTACTCGAAATTCTAAAGCTGAAATCTAATGGCGAATTTAGAGTCCCCGGTAACGGCGCCAAATTTTGATAAGCTCAAAAGTAATACCCTAAAGTACTAACAGCTTGTCGATTGTAGTATTAGGGGTCGAATCCACAGAGACTCAAGAATCACACAATAAATTTAATAGAATAGAATTAAGCTAAGTAAATCAATGGCAAGGAAATAACAATGCAAATTAAATTGTTGTAAATTCAATGGAGGAGAGATAGGTTTAAGGTATTTCTCAGGAAATCAGAGAATGCAGATAAACTAATAAATCAGGATTCAGGTTAAGCCCGGTTCTTGAACTAAAATCACTAAGCTATAACTAACCAACTGTCGTTGGGAAAGTTATCTAAGTCTAAATCCGGGAAATTGGCTTTTTCATCCCCCAACTATTCAAAAATGTTAATTTCAGACCCGAATTTGTAACCGGTGCTAAAACATACGTCAATTTCTTAATAATTTGAATCTCATACTTAAACTTTTAATTTCGTGCTATAACATACATCAGACCAAACGCTGTTAAGGAACCGTGATGCGGTCATCAAACCAAAAGACGAAACCAAGATGATGCAGCTCAATTGGACTACATTCTCACCTCAACTAGAGCAGTCCTCGAAGTGGAATCAGTCCAATCCGAGATCAGATGAAGAAGTTATTCAACTTCCAAGTCAAGTGATTCCCAGCATACGCAATTCGGACATACTTGCGTTCAAAGAATTCTTCCAACCAAACCCGAAGGAATCAAGGTACAAACCAAATTTTTCTGGAATTTTGATTCATCAGAGCAACCGGGAAAATTGGATTCACAACAACGCCGATTTAGAGTTGAGAGATATGAATTTTACAACGCCGATCATGCGCAGTAGGGCATGAAGCAGATTGGTTGACTTGTAAAATTCATATCTCCCAACTCTGAACCGGAGTTGTTGTGAATCCAATTTTACCGGTTGCTCTGATGAATCAAGATTCCAGAAAAATTTGGTTTGTAGCTTGATTCCTTTGGTTTTGGTTGGAAGCATTCTTTGAACGCATGTATGTCCGAATCGCGTATGCTGGGAATCACTTGACTTGGAAGTTGAATAACTTTTTCATCAGAACTCGGATTGGACTGATGTCACTTCGAGGACTGCTCTAGTTGAGGTGAGAATGTATTCCAATTGAGCTGCATCATCTTGGCTTCGTCTTTTGGCTTGATGACCGCATCACGGTTCTTTAACAGCGTCTGGTCTGATGTATGTTATAGCACGAAATTAAAAGTTTAAGTATGAGATTCAAATTATTAAGAAGTTGACATATGTTTTAGCATCGGTTACAAATTCGGGTATGAAATAGCCAATTTTCGGAAGTTGACGTATGTTTTAGCACCAGTTACAAATCCGGATCTGAAATTAACATTTTTGAATAGTTGAAGGATGAAAAAGCCAATTTCCCGTCTAAATCCTATAATTCCAAATCTCTTTGCAAATCCTAAAGACTAAACTAACTTTAAGTCCAGATTGATCTGTTCACAAAACAACTAAACCAAATCTCTTTGCGAATAGTTATTTTGCTCACCCTAAGTTCTATCAGATTATCAATTGCACTGTCATGCCTAATCGATTAACCTAAGATCTAAGTTCCAGGTGATCAGTCTAGAATTAGCTTTAAGAACAACCTATGGTGAAGAACTAAATTGATTATGAACCCTAACTAACCAATTAACCTAGCATTCAATGAAATCCCTTATGAGAACCCTAAACCTAACATGAGATCTACTCAGACATGGTGATTAAGTAAAACAACATGATTGAATAAATCTCTGAAATAAATAAATATATTGAAAGTAAACAAAGGGTTCGAAATCTTCTCTCGGACGAACAGAGTCTCAGACTTGTCTCCCTCAAAAACTCTCTCACAGAAAACCAAAGTAAATTAAAGCTTCATCTAAAAAGTGGCTAAAACCCTAATTATAAGTTAAAACACGTTTTTGGGGCTTCTTGTAAATAATAAAGACTTCTGGGACAAGGTGCAGATTCTTCAGATTTGTAAAAAGTCGCGTTTCCTTTTCCATGGACGATGGTATCGACCGATACCATAAGTGGTATCGATCGATACACAGGCAGTGAGTCACGTTCCTTCCTTCATGGTGTCAGTATCGGTCGACACCAGGTGGTGTCGGTCGATACAAGGGCTTCAAATCGGCAGTCCCAGCTACACGATATCTGCTTTGCTCCAAAAAGCTCCAGAATGCTTCAATATCTCCAATTATGCTCCGAACGTGCTTAAACCTGAAAAGACTCAAAAAGACTCCAAAATACTAGAAAGACTCTATAAATGAGACATATTTCATGGCTAAAAACGGGTAAAAACCATGATATATCAATAAGTTGTAGTGAACCTTTTACTATTTAAATATATCGGGATTGTTTTCTTACTCTTTGCATATTGACTATAGTATAATTAATCTCAAAATAAGCCATATCAAAAATGAATAAATTAAGGATTTGACCCTAAAAATGGATTGGATGGTTCAAAGTCACTTAGTGATCCGAACGAGAACAACCTCCACGGACTTAGAGTCTGGGATGGGGTGTTGCAGGTCCCCCTTGGACTCGATCGATCTGTTTCTTAGACGAAAAAGGAAAATTTAGATTTATTATTTTACATTGGAATCATCCTAAATCGACCTAATCCAACCCTAGACCTATTTATACCTATTTTAAGCCATTTTTGAGGCTAAACTTTATTTTTCTACAGAATTTTGTATCTACGTTTTGGGGGGAAGAATCACTGACTTGCCTCTTAGAGAAAATTTCTGAACCTGTTTTGGTTTATCTATTTAACTATGATTTCTCCTTCATCTCTTTGTGATTTAATTGTTTCCATGGCTGGGTAATCTTATAGTTAGGTTTTAGGGTTTCGTAGGAATTTCATGTTTTGCTAAATCAGATCTGTTAGAATAGAGAATCACTTTAGAGTTCTTCATCTATTGTTGTGCTTATGGCTTAAACTGGATAGATCCCCTAGTTTCTTATCTTATGATTAATCTATTCATCAAAAGTGCTTTAGATTTCCTGAAAGAACATAGATGAGCAATGGTCCTTAGCCAACGAAAGTTGATGCTAATGCAATTTGTAAACTTATCAAACTTGAACATTAATGTGTGCTTAGAATTCTAAGTTCAAATGATGGTTTAGAATCTTAGGATGATAGGCATAGTAGTTAGTACCACGACAGTGGGTTGGCTATTAATTTGTGTTTGAGTTTAAGAATGATGCTTACTATATTCCATGTTTGATTATATGGTTAGTAAATCTTGATTTTCTGTGATTTAACCTAAGACCTGACGTTTCCACCAATCGAATTACATCGTTTTACTTTTATTTCTAAGTTTTTAGTTCATCATAAAACCACAGACAATCTCATTTGTCTTAGCTTTACTTTACTCTCGTATTCTCGTTGTGTGACACTTGGTCTATGTGGATTTGATCCCTATGATACTACATCACTTGTTGTGCACTTACAATAGTTATTTATACGGTTAAAACTCTGTGTATCCGGACACCGGAAGAACACGACCAAAGGAGGGGAAAAGGATGGGGAAGGAACGCAAAAACGAGAAAAATAAGATGGCGGAGTAAAGCAGGACTATTATCCTCACATAGAAATAAGGTAACCCAAAAAACTTTAAATCCATTTAGCCGTTAACCTAATCACTGAAAATATGGTGATCGATTTCAATTTTTAAATGATGTAGATCGGTTAGCCTGAGTTCGACAGATGATCGTTGGTTCACTGTTGTTGGAGAATATCTTGTGGAATCAAACGTTCAGATTGATGGCTTCCCTCCTAAAATGTTTCAAGAAGGCATTGTTGAGTATGAGAAGTTGGATTTATCGAAAAGGCTAAAGCTTTTGAATTTCTTATGCGATGAAACGCTTGGCACATCGTAAGTTATAGTGATATTCATATATTGAATCAACTGTTCTATTGATTTTTATGGTGCTTTAGGGTTAACATGTTGTGATAAAAATTTCAGGGTGATGAGAAATTGCATTGATGAATTTTGTTGCATTCAACGTTTCTTTAGCTTCCCTTTTCCTTTCGATAGACTCATCAATTCAAGTTCCTCATAACCCTAATTTTTTTATCACAACATGTAAACCCTCAAGCACCATAAAAATCAAGAGAACAATTGATTCAATATATGCATAGCATTATATCTTACGATGTGCCAAGCGCTTCATTGCATAAGAAATTCAAAAGCTTTAGGTTTTTCGATAAATCCAACTCTCATACTCATCAATGCCTTCTTGAAACATTTCAGGAGGGAAGCCATCAAAATGAACTTCTGGTTCCACAAGATATTCTCCAATAACAATGAACCAACTATCATCAATCTCACTCAGGTAAACCGATATACATTATTTAAAAATTGAAATGAATCACCATATTTTCGGGGATTAGGTTAACGACTAAATAGATTTGAAGCTTTTTTGGGTTACCTCACTGCTGTGTGAGGACAACGGTCGTGCTTTACTCCGCATCTTATTTTTCTCACTTTTACGTTCCTTCCCCATCCTCTTCCCCTCCCTTGGTCGTATTCTTTGGTGCCCTACATGCAGTAGCGGAACCAGAATTTATTTTTAGTGGGGGCATAATATAATATGTTTTTATATAAAATAATATTTTTTTGAAAGTATAATCTGTTTATATGATTTTATTTCGCTTTTAAAAACAATCTTACATACTAACAACTTTGGTACAATAATAATATAAAAAAAAAACAACAACAACTTTGGTGCGATGAAAAGCTTTTATTCAAATTAAACAAAAGGAAATATGAAGATTTGGAAAACTGATTTGAAAATTTTAAGGAAAGAATGCAATATTAAATGAAAAATTAAGAGAACAACTAAATTTTTGGGAGAAACAGGAAGTAAATTAAAATCTGAAAATATAAATGTTGTGGGGGCATTTGTAATTGAACAGTGGGGCATATAAAAGAACTTACCTAATTTAACCAATTAAATATGAATTTCCTTATGTAACTATTTTTTTTATAAATTGACTGGGGGCAGTCGACCCCACTACCTTATACGTAGATCCGCCCCTGCCTACATGCATCTCTTTGTAGAAATCGTTGAGAAGTATTTGTTACCTCTACCTAAACCAAGACCATTTTTTTCCGTGAAGATTAACCCCTAGCCGCCGTAGGGTTCATCGATTGAACTTTTAAGAGAGAGGTAGTCAAGGAATTAGAGAATTAAATTGTAGAGGGGTAGTCAAACGAGTGCTGGGTACGTGACCCATTCAACGGATCTGAATCCGACCCATCAATCCGACGACTCAGGATCTGACCCGGTATACTAACCCGAGCAAGGTAAGACTCTATAAATACTTCCCTCTCTTTAACGAGAAAGGGGTTCACACTCTCTCATATATTCCTATAGATTAGTTTGCATGACACTTCTAAGCACATAGCTTTTCTTCTTTCCGAGGTTCTAAGTCTCACTTCCGACCATTTTCCGATCACCTTCACGGTTGTTCCTTAACTGTGAAGTTCATTCACCTAAACTCTTACTTTCTTTTCTTTTACCACAAAAAGCCCACCATCTAAAGCTTGTTGTGGATCCATCCTTCCTTAAGGATCCAATAGGCATTTTCCTCACCCCGTTTTCTGATCAATCTTTCCCCTTTTCGACGAACCACTATGTGGTCTTTTCTTATACGTTTTCTGACTTGGATATCGGAGAGCCATCGGAAAACACCCTTACATCATGTTTTTCGAGCCTTCACGCTTCTACCTATTTTGTAGGAAACTTGCCCCCGAGAGGACGAAAAATCTCCTAAACAGATACAATTACAAGGTTTAAATATTTAATAGAAATTTATTGTTTCATACATATTATATATATATATACTAGATTATGCCCCACATATATGCGGGGCTTATAACATTATTTTATAACCTGTGAAAAAACTATAAAAATAGAAGAACAATATTAGATCACATGTGATATTCAAGAAAATAAGATTGATAACGCCTACACGAAATCACACACAATTAGAAAATTTTAAAAGAGTAACAATTATTTATTTATTTTGATTCTCTAATTATTTTTACTATTATTTAGTTTCCAATTAAATTTCGTTACATGTTTTCAAATATTTAGTTTTTTCGATTCCTATTTGAATTATGTTTACTTTTTATTAGTTAGTTAATCATATATCTATTTTTTTAACTTTGATGAATTAATTATCATGTTTTTATTTAAATAATATTTACTATTTAAAAAAAAAAATTAATATTTGATTTTCCTTTCATTTTTTTTGAATTGACAAAAAAACTAATTATTTTAACTTTTATTAACTTTGGCTTTTAGGATAAATTTACAGAATTTCTCACTAATTTTCCTATTCTTGGTTTGCTTTTGCACTGATTAATTCTGGTTTAACTTCAAGATATTAAGTCTACCTCCAATTGAGCCTTATTGTCTCATCGAGCTACGCCCCATACACCCGGGTGACCAAGTCGCATAGTAGCTCCAGACCTATACCCCGCTTCTTCCCCTTATCCTACCTTCCATAAGTCAGACCCCAACTAGTGCGTAAGCAGGCCCCCTTAAAAACCCATTACTTAATAAGGATTTGTTACGCGCGATATGCCGACGACTTACTACTGGGAATCGTGGGTGCCGTAGAGCTTCTCATAGAAATACAAAAACGTATCGCCCATTTCCTACAATCCGGCCTGAACACTCGAGGTTTCTGGGTCATAATGTAGGAGAGATGGCCGAGTGGTTTAAGGCGTAGCATTGGAACTGCTATGTAGGCTTTTGTTTACCGGGGGTTCGAATCCTTCTATTTTTTCATTTTTCCTTTTTATTTTGTAAATTTACCTTTTAAGATTAGGAATCAATTATAAAAATTTATTTTTATTATTAATATTAGGGTTATGTGGCAAAATCTAATTGACTTTTTTTTTTACACATGTCAAAATCTTATAGATTGACTTGACACGTGTCGCGATCATGTGAATTACTAACTTTGAAACATTCTGCTTTATATAAGATTTTGAAAAGTAGTCTCATGTTCACTTGCAATAAGTTCCATCTTTTGGTGACCCAGCGACTCGGGCTTCTCCATGGAAACACTGCATGTATGAGCATAAAAGCAAAAGCAAAAAGTGAATAACAGAGAATGGGTGTTTGAATTCTGGTAAGGCAGAGGAAGACATTATTACCTATTAGTTACAGGATTTTGATATTTAGGGGCAAGCAGGTGACCAACACAATCAGTTTCGACCTAATTATATACAAAAAACAAAAACATGAACTCAGCGGCTAGCAATCCACAATAAAATAAAATAGATCAACACCCACACAAACCTTAAACTCCATGTTCTCCTTTGCTCGATTTGACTCCCACTTTTATTAGTGGCTCAGGACCCATTTCCATGTCAATCGAGAAGATATCATATAGTAGATACCGCGGCTTCTTTTTACACCAATTTGGATTAGAGTTTGATTCTCAGAAAGTAAAAATACTTCCTTCCTCTCTGTTTTTAATATACCTGACATCAGGGGTGGATCTAGTGAATTGAAAGGTGTGCTTGGAGTTTTTGTATTTATATATTTTTAGATGACCAATTTTTATTGATTTATTGGTGTAGGAAAGTGTGACGATTGATCAAAATTTCATGTTCAAAATTTGTGCACAAGCTAATTTTTTTTCTTGATTCGACGTAAGTAAATCTTTCCTTTCTCTCACTCGCTCGTTACTGATTTCTTCTCGATCTAGCTCTTTATAACCCTAATTCGCTATTGTGCCTTGTTTAGCTCCCTAGGCTTGCTTTTTAGGGCTTGAGCTACTCAATTAGATATTACTGTTTGGTAGCCTGAACTTCCATCTTACGGATTCTAAACTCGACATTGCCTCCACCAACTCCTTTGAGTCTGTTTCAAATATGACATTCTGATATTCAAACCCCGAGATAACCTGTGTAGCCCATCTTAGCGCTTCAGCTTCTGTCTCAAGCACCGAATTTAACTTTGGGAGTGCTCGTGCTCCTGACCATTTCATGTTGCCTTCATGGTCTCTTAGGGTCCAACCAATTCCACATTGCCTTCCCTCCTTTAGCCAAGTAGGATCTACGTTGCACTTGACCCATTGAGTTGGAGGAGGCTGCCACCGGAGATACTGTGTGGCCTAGACTTCAGGTAATTCATGATGATATCTCACACAAGCTTGCTCACATTCCCAACCATCAAATCGTGTTTCAACCGAGAGGCGGCAATGAAGTGGCCAATAGAATAGCAAGGGAGACTCTTTCTTTTACGAACTATGTCCCTAAGTTGTATTCAATGGTCCCAAGGTGGTTAAACTCTTGTATTCAGGGTGATAAGCCATTGTGACATTTAGTTGGTTAATGAAAAGTTGAAGTTGAGCCAAAAAAAAAAAAAAAAAAAATCTCGACATTTGTTGATAGAAATCATTTGGTTCTGCTAGTGAACATAGACACTATTCTGAAATTTGTCTGCTTGCTCTCGTTTATCACAGATGGTCATTCTTGCTTGTTTTGATCTCTACTTGATGTTATTGAGATAAACAATCATGTTCCTGATTGATACTCTTTTATTTTACACTATTTCTGAAAATTGTCTGCTTGCTTGCTGTCGTTTATCACAGATGGTCATCTAGAGTGTTAGCTATTTGATACTCTTTTACTCAATTTTCTATTAATTAACTACTGTTTTGTCAGGCTTCTCTTGTTAACCTATTGTACTTCAGCTCCCTCTTGTCCAAATCCAGCGAAAGGATGTGGGCAGTGTCTCATCTTAATGATATGTGTCCACTAAATCGGCGATAACTCCTGGAATATTACTATGAATGAGCTGAAACCACTCTCATTGGAAAGATAACTCAATTTCCAATATGTCTGCAGGATTTAAGATTAAACTAGGGACGGGAAGGTTTCCATCCGACATGATCTTTAAGCTGCTTTGGATTGGCTCTGCATTTTCCGACAGTGACATATCTTCAATAAATCACCCGTATCTCGTGAACCGCTAATCGGAATGACATGAATCTACTAGAGTTGGAAAGCTAACTCAATTTCGCATGACTTTAATCAAGAGCTTCCAAGCTAAATCCATCGGGAAGGCTTTCGTCTGACTCGTTTTATAAATCCCGTCGGATATTGGTCGGCATTTCCGACCAAATTCCGACCGTATATGAAGATTTTCCGAAAAATGCTAAATCCCGTCGGAAAATGGTCGGGATTTCCGACCAAATTCCGACCGTATATGAATATTTTCCGAAAAATGATAAGTGTAAAATGTTAAGTGTAAAAATATCATTTATAAATCCCGTCGGAAATTGGTCGGGATTTCCGACCAATTTCCGACCATATATGAAGATTTTCCAAAAAATGCTAAGTGTATAAATATCATTTATAAATCCCGTCGGAAATTAGTCGGGATTCCCGACCAATTTCCGGCCATAAGGGTTTAGGGTATGAAATACTAAATTTAAAAACCATATAGGGTTTAAGAAACATCTACTAATCTTATTTACTAACAATTAACTTAATAGGTAAACATAAAATGGATCATATGACGATTTATATGAATCGATTCGAGAACGAGTGTAACCTTTCATAACGATACATATAACTTATACTCACACTTATCGGTTTCTTGTCGGGTTTTGATTAAAAGCTCAAAAAGAATGATTATTAAGATATTTTAACATTGAATTCTTTCAATATATATATCATATATAACCTTAGCAATCATAAACGTAATCAAATTTTTGCCGTTTGAGGTTTCGAAACTCCAAATAGTCGGAAATTGGTCGGGATTTCCAACCAATTTCCGACCATATATGAAGATTTTCCGAAAAATGCTGATATGTGTCCATTAAATCAGCGATAACTCTTGGAATATTACTAGGAATGAGCTAAAACCACTCTCATTGGAAAGATAACTCAATTTCCAATATGTCTGCAAGATTTGAGATTAAATTGGGCACGAGAAGGTTTCCATCCAACATGATCTTTAAGCTGCTTCGGATTGGCTCTGCATTTTCCGACAGTAACATATCTTTAATAAATCGCCCGTATCTCGTGAACCGCTAATCGGAATGACATGAATCTCGTGAACCGCTAATCGGAACCACCAAATGGGCATGTTTGATTTGAGATTTCAAGGGCCCTTCTTCACCTGGTCCAACTGCAGACCCTTGTCTCCTATTGCTAAGAAGCTTGACAGAGTTCTTGTGAACAACTACTGGATATCTGCTTTCCCATACAGCTCAGCCACATTTTTGCCACCTTTAACCTCTAATCATAGTCCTTCTATTGTTGATCTTGCTCACCAACTGCCTCAAGCTGGGACCAGACCTTTTAAATTCTTTAACTACCTCACAAATCACCCAAACTTTCAACATGTTGTGGAAGAGGCATGGATTCAGGCCGGAAGCATCTCAACAAATCTTGCTGAGCTCTGCTGAAAATTAAGGATCATAAAGAGAGAACTAAAACAGTTAAACATAGAGAACATTTTCCAAATTCAAGTGAGAGTGAGTGAAACTAACCAGCTGTTGCAAAGTGTGTAGGTTCAGGCGTTGCAAAATCCTAATCCTTAAAGGTTCCTACAAGAAAGAGAAATTCATGAGAAGTGGAACTTTTTAAAGGATATTGAAGAGAGATTTTTCAAGCAGAAATCAAGAATTCACTGGCTACAAGTAGGAGATCAAAATACTGCATACTTCCACAAAATCTTCCAGACAAGGGCAAGCTACAATGCAATCAGATCATTTACCCCTTCTTGTGAGGTAATTCTGGATCCGGTAGCGATGATCATGCCATCTCGCACTTCAAGTCAATCCTAGGACCGGATGTTCTTCCTACTCTTGCATTGTCTTCTCCTCCTCAGTGGATTCAATCTTTGTCCTCCTTTAGATGTTCTCAACAATTCTACCAAGCCATGCTATCCATCCCTTCCTCTACTGAGATCACTAAGATGTTGTTCAGGTTAAACCCTAACAAATCTCCAGGACCATATGGGTTTACCTCCGGATTCAACAAAGAGGTTTGGAGTTGTGTAGGTTCAGAGGTTGTTGCTGCAATCAGAAAATTCTTCATTTCATCCTTCTTGCCTGCTTCAACTAATTCCACCATCCTTTCACTAGTTCCAAAGAAGCCAGGGGCCTCGTTGGTGACTGATTTCAGACAAATCTCTTGCCTAAATACTCTCTATAAGGTGGTATCTCGATTGCTGGTGCAAAGACTTAAGCCTATTCTGCTTTCTTTGATCCTGCCAAACCAAACAACTTTTGTCAAAGATAGGCTTCTAGTGGAAAACACAGTGCTATCTAGTGAGTTAGTCAACGATTATCATAAAAACAAAGGGAGAAAGAGCAGCACTATTAAGGTGGATATAGCAAAGGGAGAAAGAGCAGCACTACAAAGGGAGAAAGAGCAACACTATCTCTTGGGAGTTTTTATTTAATTGTTTACTAGGGCTTCAAATTCCAGATCAGTATATCCTTTGGTTGCAGGCATGTGTTTGTACTACAAGCTTTACTATAGGCTATAATGGAACTATTCAAGGTCATTTCAAAGGGAAAAGAAGACTTAGGCAAGGAGATCCCTTGTCTCCTTATCTTTTTGTTATAGCTATGAACTGTCTATCCCTAATGTTGAACAAGGCAGCGGAGGAAAAGAAATTTACCTATCATCAGAAATGCCACAAGTCCAAGCTGACCCATCTGAGTTTTGCTGATAATTTATTGATTTTTGTGGATGGATCCCTCTCCTCTGTTCAGAATGTCCTGCAAGTCCTTCACGAGTTTGAGCTTAGGTCTGGCTTGGCCATAAGTTATCAGAAATCATGTTTTTTTGCCTCAGGCCTCTCGGAGTCAGAGGAGGATCTCATCAAATTTTCTACGGGTATGCCTCTGGGATGTCTACCTGTGAGATACTTAGGTGTGCCGCTCTGCACCAAAAAACTCAACCTCTTTAATTGTGCCCCTCTTTTGCAACAAGTCAAGGAGAGAATTACCTCCTTGAGTTCAAAATCTTTGTCTTTTGCAGGCAGACTTCAGCTTATCAAAACTGTTATTGCAGGCATCTCAAACTTCTGGTGTGCCACTTTTGTCCTGCCGAAAGCTTGTATTGTAAAAATCAACTCTCTTTGTAGTGGCTTCCTCTGGAATGGAACGGCAGAAGGTCAACATAGTGCAAGGGTAGCCTGGGAAACTGTTACTCAACCTAAGAAAGAGGGAGGATTAGGAATCAGAAATCTTGCTTACTGAAATAGGGCGTGCACAATTAAGCTCATATGGTTACTCTTCTTCCAATCTGGCTCAGTGTGGGTAGCGTGGTTCAAGCTTGAAGTTCTTCAGGGGTGTCTCAGCAACTTTTGGACTGTCAAGCCGCAGAATAAACACACTTGGCTGGCTAACAAGCTGATAAAGGTCAGGGATGAAGTCTTCGGTTGGATCAAACTGCGTGTGGAAAATGGAAAAAGCTGTAGGTTTTGGTCTGATAATTGGTCTCCTTTTGTATGCCTGCAAACATTCCTTCAGACAAATCGTGGTTCTCGCTTGGGCATACGATTGGAAACATCTCTCGGATTTGTGTAATCAAGGTTAATGGCTCCTTCCTCCTACAAGATCGAAAAACCAACTCACTTTCCAGGTTTTTCTTACTACTATTCAGTTAACTCAAGAGGAGGATTACTATGAATGGGAGATAGATGGATCAACGAGTAAGAGGTATTCGACAGGAGAAGTGTATAATAAATTGAAAGGGTCTAGAGTTACAGTACCATGGGGAAAAATTGTCTGGAATCAAAGTGGAATACCGAAGCACAATTTCCTAACTTGGCTCTTTGTGCTTAATAGATGCCCAACAAGGGATCGTATTATTGAATGGGGTCTTCCTACTGCCCCAAATTGCTTGCTGTGTAACACCATGCCGGAGAGCCGTGACCACTTGTTCTTTGATTGTAGTTATAGCTGGTATGTGTGGTCCGTTGTAGCGTTCAGATGCGGCCTGATCCCAGAGAGATCGTGGGTTAGATCCTTATCTCAATTACATATGCTCTTGGGAGGGAAAGAGAAAAGAAGACTTACTGTTTTGGCTTGGCAGTGTGCGATTAACTCGCTATGGATGGAGAGAAATGCCAGACTTCACCGGAACAACTTCAGATCGATTGATTCATTGCTTGCTCAGATTGATCTCATCGTTAGAAATCGCATCGCCAGCTACCGGGAAAATAATCCAATCTTAGCCTCTTCGATGTTGCAACTCTGGTTGGCGACTGCATCTTAATTGTAGACTGAAGCAGTCTCTTTTGACGTTGCTACTGGATTGAAAGATATTCGTCATCTCTATGAATTGTTGCCTCTCTCTCATCTCTCTCATGTCACGTTGGTTTTTTTTTTTTTTTGGATTGGTTGTTAGGTTCTTATTAAGATCAATATGCTTATGGTCTTGGATTCTATTGGGCTGGGCTCAAGCATATGTAACCATATATACAAAACATTGGTTACTAGATACAAATATTCTTATTAGACATCTAAATTAGGCAAAAAAACAAAATTTGGTTATTAGATACAAAACTTATTATGTTAACTAAAACTACCTTATACTTTTATGGTTAATGTGTGAGTACTAACCTCATTGGTATGAGAAACAAACAAACAAAATATTTTAAGACATTTTTTTATATGAAAGTCTAGTAAATGTAGTTTAATTATTTAACTTCATAAGTACTACTATAAACATTATAATTGGAACATGGTACAACTAAATAAACATGAAATATGAGTTTGTACAACTATGTGCATCCTGGTACTACTAAAATAAAGGAGTACAACTATGACAAAATTTATATTACTTTTTTAATAAATAACAGTACCATGTGGTAAATGAGGTAATTTTATATTATTTTTCGTTTACTCATGTGTTATGAAAGTACTACTAAAATAAATGATACAATTATGTGTATTTTTTTGTTCATAATAGTATCTAGTAATTCCAGTAGTACCAAAATGATAATCTAGTTCAACAGTAATTCCGGTCTGCATTGATTAATTTTAACCGGGTCAATATTAATTTCGAATAATATCCCCAATTAAATTAACCAATCTGTAACAAATCTTTAGTTACGTGTTAATGGGTTTAAATATATTTAGGATTTTCCTCGTTTCTTGGCTTGACTAAACATTTAATTGATTAATATCCATTTAATCAATTAAATCTTTAAACCAACATAAACCAATTCAACAAAACCATACTTCAACACGATTATTCTTCTCTCGGTTTAATCATATTATTTAATTCAAAACAAACCCATCACCACAAAATGACGACTACGAGTTTGCGGAGTGACGATGATACCTTATGGGTAAACGACGGCGACGGCTCCGATCAAAGATGGCGGCGAGCTCTGGTCGGCAGCTACTGTTACGGTGATCTCCGATCTCCTCCGCTCACTCCCACGAGAATCGACGAGAAGTCTCGACGGTGGCGGCGAGGTCTGGTAGTCCCGACGGTAATCTCTGGTCGACGGCGGAGATGAGGAGCAGCGACGGTGGCGCAAGGGCTAGTGACGGTGACCAGCAGGTTCAACGGTGGTGGACTCCGGTGGTTGGTGTTAACGGCAAACTCGAACGGAGGAGTTGCAGCAGTAACTTGTGACGCAAGCAACCAACTTTGATCATGACAACTCAATCGACGGTGCGGTGGCGTCCTCCCTGAGGCACGATGGTGGACCGGCGACAAAGAACGAAGGCGGTGGTGATTGACGCACACACACCACACACAGACGGCGACATGATCAGAGAAGAAGAAGACACATGCGTGGAGGAGCGACGGCGGTGGCTCGGCATGGCGAGACGAGATGGCGGCGAGCTCTCTCTCTCTCACGGCGGTGGCGATACTTGACATAATTCGAAAAAAATAGTAATGGATGAAGAAGGGAAAAAAAAAACAAAAACAAAAAAATAGAAGAAGAAGAGGACGACAATGTTAAAAAAATGTTTTAATGGTAAGATCCATATTGAGTCCGGGTTTGGGTGGGTAACCCTGGTTGGATATGTAATTTATTACATTCATTAAAGGTTTAAGTGTATTTAATCATGTTTTAGTTTAAAAAGAAAATGAAAAATAAATTGTTTTTTATAACAGGGATTTGTGAGAATTTTTTCATATCGATAGGGGCATATGAGGTTAAAGTCCGTTAGTTCATTCACGTATTCACATCTGGTTTCTAACTCCGCATATATATTTATGGGTGAATTATGAAAAATGGTGTGTTTGAGTTTATAATTTGCTAAATGGATGTGTTTTAAATAGATAGTAAGGAGTTGAGTGGTTTTAAATAGTGACATTTTCGAAATGACAAAAAATATCCATATTAGTGTAAAAAGTATGAGAGAAAAAAAAGATAGGAAATTGTGAGAGGAAGAGAAATAGAGAGAAAAATATATTTTTTTTTTGTAATTTAAAATAGGAGAGAGAAAAATGTGGTTTTTCAATTTTTGCTTCATTCTTCAAATATATGATTCATATATCTCATTCTAAAAAGTGAATCATATAATGATATATATATTTTAAAAACATATATTTTTTTCTGAACATATTGAAATTTGGATTTTTGAAAACCGACATTTTTCAAATACATGGTGTACTACATTCATGTACACTATATATGAATGTACACCGTAACAGTAGCTGCCGTAACAATATATTAAAAAAAATATATATATTGACAACCATGAAAACAAATAACTATAGAAATCTAAACCCTAAATGGGTAATAGGAAACCCAAATTGAAATAAGTAAACATGTACACCTAGACCTGTATACTTAAACTTGTATACCTAAACATGTACACCTATACATGTACACCTAGACATGTACACCTAAACTTGTATACCTATTCATGTATACCTAAACATGTATACCTAGACATATATACCTAAATGTACACCTAGACCTATACACCTAGACATGTATACATAAACATGTACACCTTGACATGTACACCTAAACTTGTACACCTAGACTTGTATACCTAGACTTGTACACCTAGACCTGTACACCTAAACATGTATACATATTCATGTACACCTAAACATGTATACCTAAACTTGTACACCTAGACCTGCATACCAAGACCTGTACACATAGACCTGTAGACCTAAACATGTATACCTATTCCTGTACACATTGACCTATACACCTGAACCTGTATACCTATTCCTGTATACATAAACATGTACACCTTGACTTGTACACCTGAACATGTATACCTATTCATATTATCGGTGTACGTACACCATATTGCCGTATGCCGTATAACACCGTACGTATACCATATATCACCATACGTGTACCGTATTTATCGGTGTACGTACATCATTTATCGGTGTACACACACCATATTTATCGATGTTCACCCTGATTGCCTGCCAATTATACAACACTGCTTACATAAATAAATAAAAACCGATTCTTTTCGTCTAATCATCATCATCATCATCTGAAAGAGTTAACCTCATTGATCTACATAAGGTACCATGGCAAGGCTCGGGCAGGTAACCCTGTAGATTGCATAGCTATAGTTAGAAGAACCTTTGGTGAGCGCAAGGGTAAGGCATACTTCAGTCTCGAGGGTAGGATTCAGAGCGCAGAAAGTATACCAAAAATGGGTCTGCCAATTGCGTGTAGGCGTCATTTAGGCGTCCATAAGCGACATGCATTCAAAAACCACGGCCTCTGCCTTGGTATCGTGTTCATACTGTTGTATTGAATGATCCCGGTCTGGCTCGTCATCTGCAACGCCAAGCATTCAAAAACCAGGCTCGTCGTGCGTATTTAACCTAGCGATCCATTTGAAAATGTGGATCAGATAATAATTAAACAGCGTTTGGATTGTTAAGTGGAGTGGTTTTTGTGCAATATGTGTGGTTTTTAGACATTCTTCTTTCTTTCATACGTTTAAGTTTCCTTTTTATTTCGCACTTGGTAAATAGCCTGCGGGAAAAATATAATTTTATATAAATAAATAAGTGAATGGTGATTTTGTGTTTATTGCACCACTATATTACTTTCCGTCACCTCGTGTTTGTTAAATAGGTACAATTAAAAAGTTTGTGTATTATAGTAGAAGAGAAATTTAATTCATGTATTTTTTTGGGCACTCGAAAAATTCGTGTATTTGAGTAGAAATAGGTAATTAGTTGGTGTATTTTTATGAAATTTTCTTTTCGTTTTTCTTATATTACTAAAGTGAGTTTGATTCAAAAAATTATCAACAAAATCACACTTATTAGTAAAATATCCTAAAATCGATTACCAAACAAACATCTTCAAAAACCAACATTCATGTAGGTGTACTTCATATGTCTAACTATTTGTTTTCTTTGTTGAAACCAATAAATTTATATCGTCTCATAGATATACTTCATATGGACTGCACAATCTATTTTATTTTATTTTTTACCTCAACAACATCAATAAAGTCTTGTTTTTCGTGGAATTTACCTACCCATTTGGTATGATCCGCAGTTCTGTAGAATTTTAACTTAAAAATCAAAGCTTGTTATTTAAGAAAAATAAAAAATCTGTTGAGGAAGAAGAAAAAGAATTTTACCCAGAATCCAATTTCATGTGATGCACGTTGAAGAAGAAGACAGTCGAAGGGAATAGAGTGATGTCGAAGTACTTGACGTAAACTTGAACTTCCTCCGAATCAACGTCCACCAAAGCTACCGTAGCAAATTTAGATACATCTCTCGCCGATTTCTCAAGCTGGATTTTTTTTTTTCGAAATTAGGACTTTTGAAATTACAAACTGAGAGATTTTGGGGTGAACAAAGAAAAATTGATTTTAGAGAGAAAGCGAACTCAATATACAATGTCATCAAGCTGACGACAATCGTGTTCGGAGAAGCGGCCGAATCGTAACACGAGCACTTTATCGATTGTGTCTCTGATGATTCGATCGATCTCTTCCTTCTTCGTTAGCGTCGTAAGCAGATAATCCATCTCTCTCTCTAAATTATTCCGAATTTGTCTCTCTTCCTTCTTCGAGTTTATACATCTTTGCGGCTAATATACAAAAGGGCATTTTAGACATTTAGATTCACTTTTTTTTTTTGTTCATAAACATTTAGATTCTCCGTATGAAACGTCAGGCTGCAGCGTTTGCACTTGTTTCACTCTTTAAATGCCAAACGTTTGCATTGCGTTTGCGTTTGTTACGCTAGAAACCGAGGTACGATAAGGATTGTGTTTAAAGACTTCTTATTTAGTGAAAAATTAAAATGCGTTTTTTGCCAAATGAGCACTAGTAATCTCCATTTAGGAAGATAAACGGTCATTCAGTTTCTTTCGACAGTTTTCACTATTCCTTGGAGAATTTCACAGCCTCAATCACAACAGAGAAGTCGAGATCTCCAAGTCCCAAGCTTCTCGCCTTCTTAAAAGCCTTTCGGAAAAAAAAAAACATAAGCATATAAGTATCATGACAATCAAGAGGAGAGAACCAATCTGTTCTTGGTGACTCTCTTGAGTTAACTGACCTCATTTGCAGCCGCAGCTACGGGCATGGAAACAGCGTTTTCATCACCAAGAGCAAGAGCTAGCCTCATGTCCTTCTGCTGATGTTTCAATGGAAATGCCGGTGTGTAACTGCTCTTATTCATCGACGGTCCTTTGCCCTTGAACGTCGGGTTAGTCATTGCACCTAGATCATGCCCATACCACAACCAAAACTTCAACCAAACAACATTAAAATTCACATCTCATCCAAAACAAAATCTGATTATCTTACCAGAATATCCAGAAGAGTATCAGAGCTAAGTCCACTCTTGTCAGCCAATACAAGCCCCTCGGAGAAGGCATTCATCATGCTATGTAACGATGGAAAAAAAAAACAATCAGTGTTGCCAAGTTCCAAATTCGTGCTACTATCGGATGTTAAATAGTAAAAGAGACAGACATGTTACAACAACCTTCCCATTATCATGTTCACTATTAGTTTCATTCTAGCTCTGTTCCCAACCTGTCCCAAGAAAAATGACTTCTTCCCCAAGACGTCAAAAGCTGGGATCGATTCCTCGAAGAGCGCCTAGCAACAAACAAGCTATATAGCAAGCAGCATATCGATATAGTTCCTGCTAAGTTCCAACTAGAACGGTTCTTGAGATCAATTACCTTGTCACCAGCAACAAGTATGATGAGTTGGCCATCTTCCGCCGGCTTTTTGCTACTTGAAACCGGACCTTCTTGATGTGTTGCGTTTTTGACGTTTTCCAACTCGTGTTTTTGTATATAATCGAGTCTTTTTCAAGTGTTTTAGTCTTCTAGGAGTCATTTCAGGTGTAAAAGCATTTCGGGACAGAATCCGGAGGCCTAGGACGGAAAAACGGCGAAACCGAGCAGAAAAAGATGGGATCGATCGATCCACCCCATTGGATCGATCGATCCACAATGCCGGACATCCCCTGGATCGAGCTCTGATTGATTGAGATTGATCGATCTTTGAAAAAGATGGGATCGATCGATCCACCCCACTAGATCGATCGATCCGGAAACCCGGACAATTGCTGGATCGAGCCTTTGACTGATCCAGACCGATCGATCTGAAGAAAAACATGAGATCGATCGATCCAGCCTATGTTAATAGTGTAAAAACGTGTTTCTTACTATTTCACCAAACTTTTCTTTTCCCTTTGACACCCAAAACTCGAAAATGAGGGCAAGAACTTCATATGGATCATATCAACTTGTCTATGTACTTCTCTCTTTGATCTTGGTGATTTGTAAGCTTGGAAAGCAAACCTTTGGATCTACATAATTGGAGAAGCTTTCTTAATCTCTCTTCTATTTCTGTTTTTGTTAATCATGTGTTCTTCATATTTTCTCTGTATTTGTTCTGCAATCATGAGTGAGTAGTTTCTTAGTTAGGCCAAGGGTGTTAAGGGATTTCATGATTTGGCGGTTTAGGATAGATTAAACGGGGATTTATTCGGTGGATTCTTCGTATAGGGAGTTCTTATTGCTTGAATTAAACTGATCACTTAGTTCATGATCTTGGGTTATCTAGCGCACGGGAGTGTTTGTTTAGATGCCGAAATTATCCTAGATGAGCAAAGCGTCCTTATCCAACGGGAGTTGATGTTAAGGCGTTCTTGTGAACCTATCAAATCAAACTAGAAAAGCATGCTTAAAACATTTGAATTCAACGGGAATTAGTATTCATAGTTTTAAGCATAGGGATTAATACTCCATGAGGAGGTTAATCTATTATTAGGTTTGAGTTCTAGACGATTCTTAAGGCAAACCCCTGTTTAAGATGCATTAACTGTTGTTCGTGATTTCCCGCAACGTCACCCGAGGCTTAACGCTTTCTTTATTTGAACTTATATCGTTTTAGTTGTCGTTCTTAGTTTCGAAAACATAAAACCAACAAAAATCTGTCATTCGTCTTAGCTTTAATTTCATCATGCATTCTCATAGTCGTAACGCTTAGTCCTTGTGGATTCAATCCCTACATTACTACTTCGTATTGTTGTGCACTTGCGGTAGTTACATATAGGGTTAAAACCTTAGCTCATCAAGTTTTTGGCGCCGTTGCCGGGGACCAATTGTTGCCTATGAGTCTTGGACGAAAGTTCAGACTAAGAATTTCTTTTTGTCGTTACTAACTCGTTTTATTGTTGCTCTTTTCCGTGCATCTCAGGTACATGACCAGGAGCCAAGGCTTTGAAAATCTGCTTGAGTTGAATAACGAAGATTTGGCAAGAGTGGAACGAGAAAACAACAGAGCTAGATTGCAAATGAGAGAAATGGCCAACTTACCGGACAATCAGAATCTGCATGTTGATGGAAACGATCATCATGAGTATGGTGAGGAAGGGAACCTCTTGAACCATCCTCCTCTTGCTCATGATGGCGATGGCGATCCAAACGCCAATGCAAACCAAGAAGCTGCTGCTGCTGATGTCCATAGACGAGCTGAAGCTCGGAGGCAAGATGCTGCTGCTCAACACCAGTTGAACCAAAGACAGCCTCCACGCATCCACGCAGACCTATCGGGGGTATTGATACTCCGCACCAATTCTACCAGGACATAACTGCTATTCGTCCACCGCCTATTCAGAGGCAGAACTTCGAGATCAAACCTCAGATCATTGCTCTTGTCGAGAGGCATCTTTTCTATGGGAAAGCTTCAGAGAATCCCATGGATCACATTGAAATGTTCGAAGAGATTTGCAGCACTACAAGCTCAAATGGAGTCCATGCGGACTATTTGAAGTGCAAGCTTTTCTCCTTCTCCTTAGCTGATCGAGCAGCGAGATGGCTCAAATCTCTAGAGCCGGGTTCTTTGACTTCTTGGGACACAATCAGGTCAGCCTTCTTGGATCAGTTCTACACCAAATCCAAGACCGCTTCTCTCAGAATCAAGATTACTCAATTTCAACAAAACAGCGGTGAGCCTTTCAATGAAGCATGGGAGCGGTTTAGAGAATATCTAAGGGAATGCCCTCATCATGGCTATTCCGACGAACAAGTGATGAACATCTTCTACGATGGAGTAGATTGGGATTCCAAGAATTGTCTAAATGCGGCCAGTAACGGTAACTTCATGATAAAGACCAAGGAGGAAGCTTATGAGCTTATTGAAAATCTTTATGCGAGTTCAAGTCATCGCAATCCCGAGTATGATAGAACGAGATGCGTGAGTGGAGTTGAAACACAAAGGATGGATGAGCTTTTCGCAAAGGTTAATGGCATTGCAGCACTACTTAAAGGAAGTCAAAAAGCTGTCAACTCTTGTGAAGAGACTAGAGAAGAAGGACTCTATAAAGAGAGTGTTGAGCAAGAACAAGAGTACGAAGATGAGGTGAACTACGTACAAAATCAGGGGTTCTTCAACAAAGGCTTCAACCAGAACTACAGAAATCACCCTAACTTCTCATACAGAAGCACCAACGTTGAAAACCCGGAAGACCAAGTTTACCCGCAACAAGGTGGTTTTCAGCCCAAACAAACCGTTCCAAATCAGGGCGTGAGCATATTCTCTAAGGGTTTCCAAGGTCAACAAGGGGTGCAAAGTCAAGAACAGAAGCCATATGCACAAGGCGGTTATCAGCCAAGACAGCAGTTCGGGCAAGACCGAGAATATAATAATTTCCAAAACCAAGGCGGTTTTCAGCAGAAACAGCATTTCAACAATGCTCAACCCAGCCAAGAGTCTAAGCTTGAGGCGATGATCCAATAATTGATGGTTAATCAGCAGAAGACGGCTAATGAGATTAACGTCAAGGTGGATGGAATGTATCAGGATCTCAACAGCAAATTCGAGGCCATTCAAACTCATGTGAAGAAACTTAACACTCAAGTAGCTCAAACGGCGGAAGCTATCAAAAGACCTAGTGGAGTTCTTCCTGGAAAGGTTGAACAAAATCCCAGAGAGCATTGCAATGTAATCCTTGGCCACGAAGAAATGAAGATTGCACTTGAGTTGAGAAATGAAATAGAAGCACATGATGCTGTAGTAGAGGAGGAACACATTTCCATTCCCCCGCGACCATATGTTCCTAAGATGCCATACCTTAAACCCTCCAAACTTCTGATGAATCCTATTAGTGCAGAGAAGCTGCGTAGTTTTGACAAAATGGTGAGGAGGATTCCCCATGAGACCTCATTTGAAGAAGCCTTGGAATACAGACCTTTGCTTGATTTCTTCAAGAATTGCAGAGAAGATCTAGAAGATGTTACGGCGCTTTTCATCAAAGCAAGGAGCACACCACCACCAATGAAGCAATTGACTAAAACCTCCTTGTTTCCGCGCGGAGCCGACCGCGAATGCTGACAGAGCCGAGGACGATGATCATGTTGTTGCTGGACACGGGACCTCAGAGACCGCTGATACAGGGGAGTTATCAGACCCTGATGCGCGCGTTGCACGGCGTAGGCACCGAGCTGGCCAGAGCGGGAGCGTCAGCCCGGACGACCCACCTCGCTGAACAGTGTATTCACTCTATCCACTGTCTTATCCATTTTTATTTTCTTGCTTTTACGTACGTTTTTTACTTTTCCCTACGATTTATTCTCACACCGAGACGGTGTAAAGTAAGTCTGAGGGGAAGTAGCTACTAACGACGTTTGCTTTCTTTTGGTTATGTTTGCTTTCCTTGGATTTTGTTTTTACATTTCCCGAGTCGTTTAGTCGAGTCTAAAAAAAAAAAAAAAAAAAACAGTGTGTTTTTCATTGTATTTTATGAACCTTCTTTTGGACTTATTGTTCTAATTCTTCATCTGAGTGACCATTATTGCAGAATTATTTCCGAATCAGACTAATGAAAAATCCAGATGTTGACCGGCTAATCAGAAACACCCACGTCTCCAGAAAAATCCAAATAACCTGAGCTAATTTCTGAGCTCTTCCTTTTACCTCGTCATTGTGATCAGCGTCTTAAGAGCTTGACTCCTCATTCGTATCTGACAAAGACAACCTGTGAAAAGTATGATTCTCCTCTCCCGGTCCCAAAAATAAATTCATCTATATATATAAATAATACAAATGGCACGGAAGTGAACCGGGGATTCGGTGGCAAAAACCATCAATACTCGTGTCTCATGAAAGATCGCCAGGGAAAGTGAATCGGAGAGTGAACCGGGGATTCGGTGGCAAAAACCATCAATACTTGAATCTCATGAACCGTTAATCTAAAAAAAAAAAACAAAACAAAAAAACAAAAAAAAATAGATGAATAAAATGAATAAGTCTGGGGGAGAGGAAAAATACCGAAAGGATTAAAGGTTGGCTTGTCACGATATCGAAAGAGAAATAGTCTAGAAGGCTCTAGACATTGTTATCTTTAATGAGACACAGCGATGATGGCTTTCGGACTATTCTGTGAGACTGTGGGGCGAATCTGAGAAGTTGCGATAACTGCGGAGAAGTACATAATGGTCCGTTCTGGATTTGGTAAGGCAATACGTGGATTAATAAGTTGAGGGGTCATTGCGATATTCTGTAGAGAAGGTAAGTTCTTGTGTTTTCAAAACTTCTTCCTTATTCTTAGATTTTTGTTTGCTTGAGGACAAGCAAAATACTAAGTCTTGGGGAGTTGATGTGTTGCGTTTTTGACATTTTCCAACTCGTGTTTTTTGTATATAATCGAGTCTTTTTCAAGTGTTTTAGTCTTCTAGGAGTCATTTCAGGTGTAAAAACATTTCGGGACGGAGTCCAGAGGCCTAGGACGGAAAAACGGCGAAACCGAGCAGAAAAAGATGGGATCGATCAATCCACCCCATTGGATCGATCGATCCACAATGCCGGACATCCCCTGGATCGAGCTCTGATTGATTGAGATCGACCGATCTTTGAAAAAGATGGGAATCGATCGATCCACCCCACTAGATCGATCGATCCACCCCACTAGATCGATCGATCCAGAAACCCGGACAATTGCTGGATCGAGCTTTGACTGATCCAGACCGATCGATCTGAAGAAAAACATGAGATCGATCGATCCACATACCTGGATCGATCGATCCAGCCTATGTTAATAGTGTACAAACGTGTTTCTTACTATTTCACCAAACTTTTCTTTTCCCTTTGACGCCAAAAACTCAAAAATGAGGGCAAGAACTTCATATGGACCATATCAACTTGTCTCTGTACTTCTCTCTTTGATCTTGGTGATTTGTAAGTTTGGAAAGCAAACATTTGGATCTACATAATTGGAGAAGCTTTCTTAATCTCTCTTTTATTTCTGTTTTTGTTAATCATGTGTTCTTCATATTTTCTCTGTATTTGTTCTGCAATCATGAGTGAGTAGTTTCTTAGTTAGGCCAAGGGTGTTAAGGGATTTCATGATTTGACGATTTATGATAGATTAAACGGGGATTTATTCGGTGGATTCTTCGTCTAGGGAGTTCTTATTGCTTGAATTAAACTGATCACTTAGTTCATGATCTTGGGTTATCTAGCGCACAGGAGTGTTTGTCTAGATGCCGGAATTATCCTAGATGAGCAAAGCGTTCTTATCCAACGGGAGTTGATGTTAAGGCGTTCTTGTGAACCTATCAAATGGAACTAGAAAAGCATGCTTAGAACATTTGAATTCAACGGGAGTTAGTATTCATAGTTTTAAGCATAGGGATTAATACTCCGGGAGGAGGTTAATCTATTATTAGGTTTGAGTTCTAGACGATTCTTAAGGCAAACCCCTGTTTAAGATGCATTAACCGTTGTTCGTGATTTCCCGCAACGTCACCCGAGGCTTAACGCTTTCTTTATTTGAACTTATATCGTTTTAGTTGTCGTTCTTAGTTTCGAAAACATAAAACCAACAAAAATATGTCATTCGTCTTAGCTTTAATTTCATCATGCATTCTCATAGTCGTAACGCTTGGTCCTTGTGGATTCGATCCCTACATTACTACTTCGTATTGTTGTGCACTTGCGGTAGTTACATATAGGGTTAAAACCTTAGCTCATCACTTTTACAAATCGACCACCCTTCCCGATGATTGCCTGCCAATTATACACCACAACTTACATAAATAAATAAAAACCGATTCTTTTCGTCTAATCATCATCATCATCATCTGAAAGGGTTAACCTCATTGATCTTTAAGGAAGTCTCTGCATCAACTGTCGACATACCTTTTCCCTCACAGATTTGCTCCAAAACACCATCTTTATCGAAAACAACCTATATAATCAATCAATCAGGCCTAAAAAAAACCGTAACTTGGTTCGTATCATCATCATCAATGCTTAAAAACACACAAAAGAAGTGATTCAAAATACCGAAAGAGCAGCAGAAGGATCAGAGAGCATAGCAATAGTGTATTTGCATTTCTTGATTACTGCATGGCTGCCAAACATGTTGGAGTTGATCCGATTTGAGGGGATTTGGGAAAGCTACGAGAGTCGAGAAGTGCGCGGTTGAAGGAAAAAAAAAAGGATATATAAAAAAATCTTCAACTAACAATAATTTTCGAGTGTAGATGTACAATAGTTGGTGGGACTCAAGTACCAAGCTAGTTACAAAAGAGTTTATGGACGAAGTCACCGAATTTATGTGATTTGCCACAAACCAAGACATATGTTTGCGAAGTAGTAAGATATTTTTTCATGTACTTGTTGTGATAATAACAAATTTATTACTAGTAGACAAAGTGTGAAATAACTTGTTTGATCGAAAATTTGACTGAATTACAAGGTGTGGTATTATCACAGAGAAATTGATTCAATTGAAACGGTTGATTTATCTAGCAATAGTGAATATGCTACCAAGAGGTTAGAAGAACCTAGAATCCTAGGAGAAAGCAAAGATACGGTTCAAATAGTAAATGATGTATTTCGTAAAAATATTTTCCCGTTTACGGAATATGGAAATAGAGTGAAGGAACCAAATTTAAAAGTATGGGATTTTTCGATATATTAGATGCATCTAAGCATCCGATTTATCGAGGTTGTAAGAAGGGTCATTCGCCTTTGCCAGCTACGACTAGGATTATGACCATAAAACATATTATAATTTATCCGAGAATTGAGTAGATGCCATTGATGATTTTGTAAAATATTATTTTACTTGAAAATAACCTGTAACAAGCTTTGTACTAGGGCGGTTGAGAGCAATATATGATGCTACATTGAATGTAAGTTTTAGAGTTGATAACTATTTGTAAATTGAAAGCAATGCAAGAATAGAACAATAAGGTATTAACAATAAGTAGTATCGGAGGATGAGGTAGAAAAAGATCAATTCAGTAATTTGCAGAACGACTTGACAAAGGAAAAAAAAATGATGTATAAAACATTACTACTTACGGCTAGGATCTTGCTAAAAGTCACATGAGTTATGATCCCATGTTTTTTGGTTTAAAAGTTTATGACGTTAAGTGTTTGAAGTATTATATATAAAAGAAGATTAAACTTAGGTAACTTACTAAGCGAGAAAGAGTTATTCTTAAACGAGAAAGATGAAAACTTGAGATTGATGAGAAGAATAAATGAGTAACCAAGAACAAACATAAAGGAAAGAGCGATGGTAAATGAATCTTGAATCTCAATTTGTATACAACCTTGCTGGATTTGAGCCAAACTTGGAACTTAAGTGAACATATATGGCCACCGTAGTAAGAACGTTATTCCCACGAAGGATGTTTCTCATGCTTTAGACAACGCCGTTGTTACCTTCACCGGTAAAAACAATATGATTAGTGTTTTGATGATTCTTGTGTCATTATCTTAGAGAGAGGTAGAGAAAGAGTTTTATCCAATCTCCAACTACAAAGATGTTGATCAAAACCAGACTAAGGAGCGTTTTCTTTTTCACTATTCCTTAGCTGAGCGTCAATCCCATTCTTTGCGGATAAAAAAGTACACTACCCCGCTTGCCTGTAACCTTCTGCTTGCTTGACTATAGTCACTCCTATTAGGTCACGAACATCCTTAACTTAAGAGAGCAAGAAGAGTTTACAATCATAGCAGCACATACAGAGTGCCGGAACTACAAATGGACTAATGCTTTCCCTCTTGGTTAAGGCAAGGTGTTTAGTACCACAAGACTGAACTGCAAACCCATCCAAAGAGGCGGTAATCAAATTCGTTACATTAGGTAGCTGCAACCAAAATTCCAGGTGTAAGAACAAAGACGCAGTAACATATGTGTGGAAGTTCACAGCTTTTCCCTCTACATATGCTTCAATATGCTAAATTGTTACATAATGAAGAATAAAAAATCAGATTCTGTCTGAAAAGATATAGTTTGATATATTGGATAAGTTAACTTCTGAGTATGACCAAGTCCAAGAATATTGACTAAAGACTCAAGGCTATATTTCCAAACATCAGACTCAACTCACTAAAAAATTGCTTTAAACTCCTAATACAATCCACATCTAAATTAATTCTCCCTGTTTTTCAACCACACTATTCAAGAACTCAATTCCGAAAATGATTTAAAAGATAAGAGGTGAGTTTACCAGAAAGCAGTGAAGCTGAAGAATCCGCAAGGATTAGTGTTTAAAGACCAGACCAATCAGAGTCCAAGTCTAAAGAGGAGAACGACAAATTTGAAAGAAGATTCGAGGGCTACACACCCATCTTTGAAAGTAATCAAGAATTGTGCAGTATCAGTAAACCATCTTTGAAAGTAATCAAGAATTGTGCAGTATCAGTAAAGCACATAGAAGCCGACGTAACCCTTAGTCGATCAAAATCTCGTACATTAACGCGATACAGAACCGAAGAAATCATTAAAAAGACACTACGAAATCGAGATATGTAAGAGTAATTGTGCGATCTTGAAACCTAAGACGTCATGTACCCGAAGATTCCGAAAGGTATCGAATCCGATTTGAGGGGATTTAGGAAAGCTATGAGAGTCGAGAGAAAAATAAAAAAAGGCTAGAAAAGATATATATAAATAGAATCAAGGGATATGTATCGTTTCTCTTCCAAGAGATCCAAAATTCTCAAAACGAAACGTGGAGAACAAGGCTTGGGTTGTACAGGCCCAACTGAAGCCCAGAACTAAATCCGCCGGATGGATATAATCGCCTGGAGAAACCTAAATCGATCAGAAGCATCAACCGCTCGCTTCCGCCTAGATCTATAACCACGACCTTGATAGAAAGATGAATATCTAAAACGATGAGGCTATGATTCGTTTTCGTATGGGGTTGGAGTATTGGGAACGAGTGGAGAAATCCGAGGTAATTCTTTCATCTTCTTACTTTTGAGAGATTCAATTTATGCATGATTGGTCATGACTAGTGTTCCTTTCGTTGGAATTGTCACAATCCTAAACCCTGAACCTATTTCTGAATCCACACGTAGCTTACTTGAGGAAATCGATTCTAGGGTTCCGTATTTTGTTAATCGGAACTGATTATTTGCTATAACCTGTCTTAGGGTTTCGATGTCGAGGGAATTACACCACCATGGGGTATTAATGGACTGAAGGAATTCAATTGTGATAGCGTTCCTTGTTGTGGCTTAGTCACCCTTTATGCTAGGCTGGGGCTTCATCGTTACAATTTGCTTCAGGTAAATATTAGTCTACACTTGGTGCTTTTTAATTTCGACATGCTGTGTCTGCTATACCTCATTCAATTTCTTTCACACATCAGGGGAAAAACTTACAGCTCAGTTACGTCAAGAAATACAATAAGGAAATGGCTTGTGTTACCTCTTACTACATAACTTTGGTTGCAAGGGAGCCAACTAGTGGTTCGGAAGAAACTTTTCAGACTCAAGTTGATGAAAAATGTTCTGGCGAATTGGATTTGACATCCTATATTGCTAGACCTCAAGGTAAAAATGTGACTTGTGGTTGCATTGTTCATTTGTATACAAGTCCAGTAAATCTCACTTGCTAATTTAAATTTTGATTAGGAATTGAGGAGCCCATCCTAAATTGTGATCATGGGTAGCTTGCAGTTGCCGCTGGATATTGCTTTCAATGATAGAAAGCGATTTTATGTGGTAAGATTAAGACACACTTCGCAGTGGCTTAACCAGTTTTGCTTTGCTCATGACCAGGTTAAGCAGTGATACCCTTTTTTTTTTGTAGGTGAAGGACTCAGAGTTGCGAGACAATGACTGGATTCGTCTATATCTTGAACTTGCAGTTGCCACAAGTGATAGGAGCACTGATGATGTATGTTTGTTGTTGCATTTCAGTGACATATAATGAGTGTCTCTGTTGGTTGTTTTCTAACTGTATTTGTTGCAGCATGATCTGTCCGACTTAAAGATTGTTAAAGTGGTGATAGAAACAAAGGAATATGTGGAGCCGCCGAATGAGAGATTCAACGCCAAAAATGCAATTGTCTACATATTGTAATAAGGGCAGCAATCTGGTTGATTGCAAAGCTATAGTCTCTTTGGTGAGATTCTGAGTTCACAAATTATACCAAAAAACAATAAGAATCAGAGTCCGTCGCGTTTGTTTACGGAGATGAGTCTCGAACACAGTGAGGCTATATCTCGTTATCGTATGGAGTTGAAGTATTATAATCACCTGGCAAAATCCGAGGTAATTCTTTCATCTTCTTGCGTCTAAGAGATTCATGTGTCCGAATATATGCATGATTGGGATTTGTTGGTCATGGCTAGCGCTCCTTCTGGCCGAATTTTCACAATCCTATCCCTGACCCTATTTCTGAATCCACACTTAGTTTCTAGAGACAACTCGAGGAAATCACTTCTAGGGTTCCGTATTTTGTTAATCGGAACTTAATTTTCTGGACTATTCTTGTGCTAACTGATTATTTGCTAATGTCTCTTAGGGGTTCGATGTCCAGGGTCTGCCACCACCACCATACGGTATTTATGGACTGCAGGAATTCAAATGTGATAGTGCTCCTTGTTGTGGCGTAGTCATCCTTTATGCTAGGCTGGGGCTTCATAATTACAATTTGCTTCAGGTAAAAACTAGTCTCCTCTTGGTGCTTTTTCCTTCCTTTCTGTATCGACATGTTTTATCTGCAATTTCTTACTTGATGTGTACGTCAGGGGACAAACTTACAGCTCAGTCACGTAAAGAAATACAATAAGGAAATGGCTTGTGCTGCTGGTTACTACATAACTTTGGTTGCAAAGGATCCAG
>PKMM01009780.1:20819-39081 GCA_002933915.1 Eutrema heterophyllum | reverse complement strand
TCAAGACGGAGATTGAGAAACGAAGCCTACCATGGAGTTTTGCGGATGTTGTGAAGGGAATTTTCCGATCTAAAGAAGATCAAGCAGTTTCAGATTTCAAAATCATAAATCGAGTTCAAGGATTCAAGATCTTAAATCAAAATTCAGAAATCAAAGAGATTGGTTCGAGAGGGAGTGTTGGAATCTCACCAATTCCTTTAGATTATGCTAGAAAAGAAGAAAACACAATGGAAGAAAAGCTTGAGAAGGAATCGCAAGTCTGTGGAATTGGAGATGAAGGCACGAGTGTTTGTACAACAAAGAAGAAGAAGTGATAGTCAAACATGTGCACATCACGTGAAAGAAAGAGTCAAAGAAATAGAAAGACTCACATTTACTTTTTGATAATAGGAAATAGTTTGGTTTTTCCTTATTTAGTTTTAAAGAAATATGTTAAGAATTAAATCTATAAATAATGTAGCCCGTAGGGCAAAATAACACATGAGATCAATATACGAGCGTTCAGAATTCTAAATTGCGAAATCCTTTATTATTCTGAGAGCAAATTCCAGTTTTTTCGCTTTTAATCACAATTCCAACATCTCTCTCTAAATTATTCCGAACTCTTCCTTCTTCGAGTTTATATATCTTTGGATTTCATTATAACACGAGCACTTTATCGAATTTGTCTCTTTCTTCTAATCTCACCGATCTCTTCGTAAACTCAACCCAAAGCATTTTCCTTTATACAAAAACACAACCCTTTTTCATTGGCTTCAAAAAAAAAAAAAAATTAAACAACCTACCTTTTTTTCCTTTCCATTAGGAAATAGAATAGTCTAACTTTAAAATAATATTTTATCACGTTTTACCAATTTTGTTCCCTTATTAGTTTCTTTTTTGAGATTCAGGACAAAAGATGAAATTTTGAATATGAGGATTAATAATATCTCTATACTAATATTTGGGAAGCATTTCTAAGAAAATAACATTAAATTTGTAGAATATTACTTAGAATGCTATTACAAAACAACTAAAATAATTAAATTAAAAAGGATATAATTGTCAATTGAATTAATTGAAGAGTGTATCTAATTAAAAAATATTCTCATACCAAAAAAAATATTTTCATATTTGGTATTATGTATGATATCAGATAAAGATAATATCATAAAAACTATTAAAACTCCTAAAAATAATCATAACTTAGATAAGATAAATACAAAAATAAATGATATAATTTAAATACAAATTATTCATCTTAATTTTACACTGCATCAAGTCTCGCCAGCCAAAAACAGCCAAAAAAGAATATTCAATCGTGTTCTTGACAAAATAAGATTGAGTCTTCTTCGGTCTTCATTCTCTCTTCTTCGTCCTTCGTCCTTCGTCCTTCGTCCTTCGTCCTTCGTCCTTCGTCCTTCGTCCTTCGTCCTTCAGAAGCAAGGAATTCCTTCCATGGACAAGAACTTTCCCCGAGACAATTTCAGTAACTTTCTATCTACACACTTCTCAATATAAATGAGAGACATATGCATGCCTTTTGATTTTATTTTCTTGCAAACTTGGTAGTAAAAATGATCTCCCCCTATGATAATTACACTTTCAGGCTGAAGATTCGAAGGTTGTTGCCAGACTTTGAGAGTGTCATTGAGAAGTTTATTAGCTGCATTCTTGGTGTCGGAATGTGCATAATGAAATTTGAGTGTTAGACCTTTTTTTACTTCTTTTGCACCCTTTTTGAAGGCTTCTCGTTTATGCAGATTTTTTTTCAAACCATCAAAATTTCAATCAGAAATAAAAATAAAACAAATTTGTCTTTGGACTTTCTGTATCATTTTTTGTTTGTATTATACGGGTTTGAATTCGAATAACATTGCAGCAAAGCACTATTTTTGTACGTTTCGACAAAACTTTGATTTTTTTATAACAACCGCACTCTATGAACCTAGATGCGTTTATGGATACATATAATATATTAATGTATCCATAAACGCTTAAAACGAGATTAATAAATACATATGAAAATAAGCATAATTTTTTTTTTTAGTATAGGGCATCAACAAAATTTGGACTGACTACTCTTCTCGATAAAATTATTCTTCTGCAATGCTTGTTTCTTTCTCCAATACTTTTACTCTAAAAGATATCTTCAGCAATGCTTATTTATGTCCCCAATACTTTGATTCTAAAGATTGTTTTGTAGCCTGGTGAAGCACTATCTCTTGATATCAAATATTATAAAATGTTTTCAAGTCAAAAAAGCAAGTTGTGATATTCCAAGAGTTTCTTCTCTCTGTTTATATCATAACAACGGTTTCTGGTGGTCTTTGGTCAGTTTGACAAATTTTCAAGTCAGCTATTAGCTGAGAAATTACACACCCTTGAAGAAAAAAAAAAATCTTTAATATATCTATATTTTAACATGGATCAGACGATTGGAGAAACAATAGCATTAGCTGAGAAATTCTTGAGACTATTTGAACTTATTGATTTGGTAGATAGTGTGGATAATGTCGAGAGAGTGTTTGACATGAGTTCAAATCAAGATGATAGCACTCTATAAACGACTGGAAACGGGCATTGGATTTAAACATCTCATAGACGACAAGTCTTGCAAGAGAATCACAAGTAAGAAATGAAGATAAAGATCATTCTAATTTCCATCTTTTGACAATGCAGACTTCACAATTGAGTTGCATACAAAATCCCTCTCTAACAAAGGGAAGACCACATTTACCCAGAATTCTAATTAATGGTCGCCACAGCTTCCACAACGAACATCACCAGCTCCGCCTCTTCGTGAAGCTGATATCGTCGGAGACTCTTAGAATCAACATTCTCGTACACACCCTCAAGAAAATACCTTTTCAAGGTGTTGGCTAGGATCATGTCGCCCTCTACAATATGCGAGAAGCTGAGCCAGTTCAAATAGTTGCTGACCCTCAAGAAAACTATCACACGCCTGAAGCATTAATATGAAACTATTACAATATGTTATCTACCCAAATATACATGTGCTAATGTTTTAGGGTAAGAAACAAAATTTCCATCTTGAAAAAGTATGCGTGCTTGAACCAATAGAAGCCTCTTTATCTTACTATAAAATTAAAAGGATTGAACAGATGGTATATAAGCTCACCCCACAGCAAATATGTCCATGGACGGCTTTAATGGAGCATCTTGTGCTACTTGTGTCTCACCTCCATGCTCATATAATCTCTGTAATTATACAACAATCTGTTTAAACATGTTCTTCTCTAAAAGACTGACTACTTTCTAAGACATTACTAAGAGATTGGTTGAATGTTGTGAAGATTTAAGACATACTATTGATTCAACGAACCTTGTTTCCTTATTATAGTCATGAACAGCAGTTACAATTAGAGTAACTAACTAACTAGCTAACATTTACTAGAAATCAAATTTATTAGTTAAATTATCCAAAACCTGAAAAAGCCCTTTTGACCAAAAGACATTGAGATAGAGTTCCTATTCCTGTGTGGCTTTCTTGTATTCAGGCTTCAGCTCATAAGTTCCTTGGTTGCTCCCTTTGTTGTTGTAGATGCAAAGATCTCTCAGCAAGTCTTTCAGGAATTGCTGCACCAATACCATTACTCAATCACATTTCCAAAAGCAACACAAAAATTTGAGTTTGCTATTTGTTTTCTTATTTCTCTTTTGCATCTTATGAGCGATAGTTGTTTATAATACTAGATGAGCAAGTAATTTTGTTAGACATTTACTTATTTGTATATAACAAACACTGCACATTCATTTTCCACTTTTGGTTCTCGAAGTTTCTCTCAGCTCTCTCTTGATTCATTGAGTTCAATTAATCTCTCAAGCACTATACGAAAGTCCATTTGCTCTCCATGTTTTCGTTATGAGGCCTCATGTCAAATTTGTTTTTAATCTTCCCTTCTACCGATGTTTTTCCTACACCTCAAAGAACATCGTTGAAGAGAATCAGGCAAAATCGGGTTCATCTCTCGATTGTAAATAAATAGACCATTGCTAAACCTTAGTGTTATTCATGCCATAGAAGAACCAACATGTTATAATTGAATTGAGCACAAGCATGCTACGAGCAGAACTAAAACTGCAGAAATGGACAGCCACAATGAAAAACAGGGAGAGGAGAAGTCTCCTTACCTTCTGAAGACTCACATAATACAGACATGGGGATGAAATCCGTAGACATATCTAAGGCATAACGTTTTGGAATGTTTCCATTACGAACTGCGAGGCAAAGAATCGCGCAGTTTAAGTGACGAGGAAGAAAGTTCATAGAAAGCAAACGTAAAACTACCAAAGTTCTTTTGAAGAGAGTCAAGAAAACTAAGAAAATAGCTTCTAGAGACAACAGCGATAATCTCTAATTTGCACAGAAATGCTTTCATACAATACTACCCCAGTTCTCAAATTACAGCCAGAGTAGAAAACCACTCGATATCTCCAAACTCAGAAAACCCATTGCCCCAGATAAATTGAATTTCAGAGAATGTAAAACAAAGAGGATGAAATTTCCCGATGGTAAGAAAAAAAAACCTAAATAGAGAAATCACGGAAGGAAGAATCAATAAAAGGAGATACGCATGCAGAGAGGAGAGAAATGCGAGTGAGATCTCAAAAATCAAAATGAAGAAAAATAACACTTTGGTTTCTTCGTCCTCGGTAGCGAGAGGATCGATGGAGAGGGTGACTTTGGCGACCGGACGGTATGGATCGTCGGGAAAAGGAAGAGACTGGAGAGAAGAAGTGACGAGAGAAGGGCATTTCATTAGCCACATTGATCTCTCTGCTAAACCCGTTTCCAAAGCTTGATTCCCATTCTTCTTTGCCGTAAATTCCTCCATTTTCATGCAGAAACTGAGAAGAGAAGAGAGACAATGGAAACAGAGGAATTCAAAGCGCGTTTATATACTAACCCTCAGGCTTTTCTATCATCATTAAATATTTTCCCAATTATTGCTAAACTAATTAATAACTCTCTTTGTATATTCACAAAGGGAAATTGCCAATAGAATCTCAAAAAGCAAAAGCTCTTTAGAGAGGGTTTTGCATTTTTCAAAGTCAGTAGAATCCCAACGACAAACAAAGCTAGTTTTGTTTCTGATATACACAACGACTACAAAACTTTTATACAAAGAGAAGATTTTTATGTTCAGGTTCTTGTGTACTCAAGGCAATTGTGGATCGATCACACGCGTGACCACTTCCTTCTTTCTCTCTGCTAACTTGTTAGTCGCATTTCGTTTGTTAGAAACCTCTTTGTTTTGTGTCCCTCTCAAATCTTCAGTCTTTGTTGTCTTCTCCCACATTTAGCATACATATCTATCAGAGAAGATCCAACATAAAGGTCAGACCCAATCGTACATTCTTCTTGACGAGCGCATGCATGAATCATTTCTCCATACTTAACTTCCCGCAGCTCCACGCAGAGCAACTGGAAGCGTGAAGTTATCAGGCTTTTCACCATCGCGAAACATTTGACTAAAGTGACACAAGACTTGTTCCCATCGTTTATCTTTGGATAAGCTCTTACGAAGAGTATTTTACTGATATAAGCTTCTCTTTGTCATTTCGTCGAACACTTGGCGTGCATCCACGGAAGAAGAGAACTTCCAATAAATAGCCATCCAATTTTCCTGAAATTGATCTTATCCCGGAGACAAAACTCCGAGAAAATTTCCATCGATTTTCTTGCTTTCTACATTGCTTGAGCAATTTTAAAGTTTCAATCTTTGCGAGGGAGACAAGGTTGAAGCATATAAACATGAAGCGCACATATACTATCTGACTATGACACGTCGACGTTTCTCATAATTTATTGGGCCTGGGCCGAATCAGTTGGTCTTAGCGAAGCGATCTGATTAAGGATTGCCTAAAACCCCGTCAAACCCTAACTATTTCCCTCTTTATTTATTCCCCCTAACTATTTCCCTCTTTATTTATCTCTTTTTTATAATTTTCATCTCTAAACCACCGAATCTATTTTATTCTGTTTAATCTTACATCTCTAATCAAAATCAAGTTTAAGTAGAGTTTAATAAACATTGATTGCCCATAATAAAAAACCCGATCCGACTTAAAATAACCCGTTCCGTTTTTGAAAAAAAAAATTGTTTGTTTAATCCCAACATCGGATTGATTCTGATCAGTTAAATCTGTATCCGGTGATGATCTAACCTCCTACTACGTGGCTAATCCGATTTCACGGCAATATGTCGAAATCCCTCCTCTGCCTCATCTTCCAACATTTGAATTATTCAGATCCTCATGACTCGTCACACGGATTGAAAACGGTGACGGTTTAGATTAAGTTCACTGATATATTTATCTGAGACATGCTTGTGGAGTTGGCTGTATTGAATCCCTTCCTCACCGTCATGAGCATCAGAGGATCGACTTCACTTCCTTCTGATTATTTTTCTTAATTATTGTTTGTTTCTTATGCAAGAGGAACAAGTTATAGGATGATGTTTGTTTGTTTTTTTTTGTGGAGTATTTTGGTCTAATTAAGAGGGGGAAAAGTGATTGTGGTTTTTAGGTATTGGTAATTTTGATTGCTTATTGATTGTTAGTGGACCTAAGCTCTGTTTTATCGTGTGCCAGGATGGTTAAATGTGTGTTGAAGCTAATAATTAACATTTGTTGTACTGTACCAAGAGTTGGATTAAAGATGCTTTNATATATATATATATATATATATTTGGAAAAAGGGTCCAAAAACAAAATATACCATAAGAAAGCCCAAAATTTTTTTTTTGCCTAAGGCTTAAAAAAAATTAGAGACAGTCCTGGTGCCATGATGGTTAAAATGTGTGTTGAAGCTAATAATTAGCATATGTTGTACTGTACCAAGAGTTGGATTAAAGATGCTTTGTTGTACCAATGTTTATCATTTTCACTCATTTTCTGGTTTCTCCAAGATCACGTTGAACTACTAACAATTCGTCACCTTCAATTTGCGTCTTTAATTTTTCAATATGAATGTGAAGCTCGTTCTTCTCTTTGATTAAACTAACATTTTTTTCTGCATGTGGTGACGAATTGGTTGTGCCACTGAATTGATGCATGACACCAATATGCTTAAGACAAAATAACGGAATTTGATTTTGATTATAGAAGTGAACGAGACGAAAAAAGCTACAATGATGACATATACAATGATGAAGTGATGAAAATTGCAGGGTGAATATGAAGTGAAGAAAATGCAGAGTGTCAATATGAAAATTGCAGGGAGAATCTTCTCCTAAGATAAACACGTTTGGTTTTTCCACAATCAAAAATCTGAAACAATAAATTTTGAAACATCATCGTGAAATGCAAACTAGAAAACTGAAACAACATTTACTCGCTAGTTTGAGTTAGTTGTGTGATGAAGATCATATCCGGCCTTTGAGATGAAGAATCAGTCTGAAAAATAAGAAAAGTAAAATAATCAAAATTAGAACAAAACTAAAGCAAACAAATCGTGCAACCACAACAAACATAACGCAAATCAAAATAAGACACAACTCAAAGATCAAAATCAGCTGCATTATATCATACCTCCTTAAATGTTTCTTGTGTCTTCTTCATCTTCTTCTTCGGATGTACCTTACAACCAGTTGCATTGTGGCCTGCTTCACCACATTTTGAACAATGGACAATGCGACCAGTCCTGCCTAGTTTTTCTATCTGTTGCTTCTTCTTCTTCTTCATTGGTGACTCGTGTTTCCCTTTTATTCTAGGGAACTTTGTTTGTTTCGGTATTTTCTTTCTCCCAGTTAATATAGGTTCCAGAGGAGCGGTTATCAATGGAAAACCAAACTTCATCCAAAACCGTGGTCCTCTGACAGGCTCAAGATTCGTGTTGTAATTATTCTGCCACATAAATGTCGAGAAGAAGTAGGATACATAGTCTTCAGCATTCAAACCTGCATCTATCATTGCTCCATAAGCATGTTCACACGGATTCCTAGTGATCTGCCACTTACCACATGAACATGTATGCCTTGTCGTGTTAACACTGTAAGAGTTCCCATATAGCTCAACCTCATACACTCCACGAGTTCCAGTGTTTGTTTTACATTCATCAGCATGCTTCTTCTCCAATGCGAGCATCTTAACAACATATTTTGAACATCTTCCCTCGTGCCTCTTTGATTTTGTTTTCTCTTTTTGAGATTCGTTTCATTGCTTGCCTCCTTATCCTCTCCAACATTTGTACCATTGCCTTGGCTCTTGCTTTGGTGATAGTGGAGTTAAATGACTGTTGAATTGTTGTGAACGTCCTCACAGAAGCTTCTGAGTTTGTAAAATGCTAGAGACCAAGTCTTTGGTTGCTCCTTCATCACATCAACATATAAAGCCATATTATATGCTCTCAACTTCTTGATATTCTCATCAAATTCTGTCGGAGTATAGCTCCAAGCAATGTTTCAAACCATTGGCTTTAATAAGTCTTTATTTGCATGATTCTTCTTCAGATTCTCCACAATATGCTTAACACACGCTATGTGTTCAGCATCCGGTAATTCTGATTTTACAGCACTACGGAGTCCCTAAAATAAAGAGATATAATTGGTTAAATAACCAATCAAGCTACAAAAGAAAGGAGTATGAAATCATATGCTTACTCTTGATCTATCTGAGGTAAGAACAAATCCACTGCCATTTTGAAGAACTAAGTCAACCTTGATTTGCTTGATGAACCATAACCAATTATGTGCATTCTCAGCTTGTACCACGGCCCAAGCAATCGTATAGATTTGGTTGTTTGCATCATGTCCAACCGCATTAAGCAATACTCCTTTAACAACAACCTTCAAGAAAGTGCCATCAAGCCCGATGATTGGCTGACAATATCCTCTCTAAGTGTCTCGGAGGTTTGCAAAACAAACATAAAACCGCTTAAACACATCTTCACCAGCTGCGTTAGGATAAGTCTCAACTATGGCAGTTGATCCCGGGTTTGTAGTGATTAGCTCTTGAACATACCCGCGAAGATGAGCAAATTTTTCTGCATACTCCTTTTCAAGCCATTTTAGAGCTAGAAGTCTTCCTCTCTGGCATTGATTCCTCGTACTTACTATTTTCCATTTCTCCTTGATAAGATTCTGATTTTTTTCAGGCATTAAATCAGCATTTTGCCTCAGCTTGTCCAGGAACAGCCTTGCAATTATTGGACTCTTTAGAAGCATGCATTTCCCATTCGGCGTGCAACTGTGATACCCGTACTTAGTCTTCAACAACCACTTGTGACTTAGCTTATCATACGAGCAATAAGCCCGCCATTTACATTTCTTACCCATGCCACACCTCTAGGAAATCTTCGTCTTATCCCATATATCTTGTCTAATATTTCTTGCTTTGCTCAGAGCATACTCTAGCACAACCTCCTTGAATTCATATACCGTGTAAAAAGAAGTTCCCAAAGCTAACTTATCATCTCTTCTCCTTCTCATTCTTCTATCTCTCAAAACCAAAGCATCCTCCTCTTCATTCGAACTCTCTGGAATTGTATTTCTCTTAATAGGCAACTCATCAACAAAGTTAGCTATTGATTCCTCAATCTCATACTCATATCGTCCCACTCTATCCTCTGCTTCTTCATTCATGTTATCTTTCTTTTTGTTGGTTTCATCAAGCTCTCCTCCATTATAACTTTCATCACGATCTCCCTCATCTCTATTCTCTGTTTCAAACTCGGTTTCATCTTTATTGTTTTCAAACTCGGTTTTATCTCTGTCGTTTTCAATCACCAACAACCCAAACTCAATAACAAAAATGGAGGAGAAACAATAAAAAATTGAAATCAAACAAAGTCTCATCCATAACTGAGATTCTCCATCACGTTGTCTCAAAAAGTAAGCAAGGATCGTTGAATTTCAAGCAAAGATCAATATGTGATTTCAAGCAGATATGTGACATAAAGGTGGAAGATGAAGGTGTTGCAGGAAATTGTCGTGAGTTGCAGGAAATTGTCGTGAAACTCAAACTCTGTTTTCACCAATTTTTATCATGAAACCTAACTCATGTCGAGTTGGGATTTTTAAGGCGGGTTGGATCCGAAACTTTGAGTTTCTGGATCGGTTTTTTTTAAAATATGGGTCAGATCCGATTATGGACAATCGATGTTTACTAAATCTGGGAGGATATTCACCCTGCAATTTTTATCCTCCCTGCAATCACTTTTCCTCTCTTAATTAGACCAAAATACTCCACAAAAAAAACAAACAGCATCCTACAACTTGTTCCTCTTGCATAAGAAACAAACAATAATTAAGAAAAATAATCAGAAGCAAGTGAAGTCCNATCTAGGAAGGGATTAAACAAACAATTTTTTTTTTTTCAAAAACGGATCGGGTTATTTCAAGTCGGATCGGGTTTTTTATTATGGGCAATCATTGTTTATTAAACGCTACTTAAACTCGATTTTATGATTTTGATTAGAGAGATGGGATTAAGCAGAATAAAATAGATCATGTGGTTTAGAGATGAAAATTATAAATTTGGGGGTTAATAAAGAGGTAAATAGTTTGGGGGAAAATAGTTAGGGTTCTATGAGTAGGGAGTTTTAGACAGTCATCCCATCTGACTATGACACGTCGACGTTTCTTATAATTTATTGGGAGTGGGCCGAATCAGTTGGTCTAATCAGCGAAACGGCTGGTCCACTACTCTTGTTTTTTTTTAACAACTATCTTTATTAATATGAAAATCAATTACATAAAACAACAATACATAAAAGTAAATATACAAAGCAATAAAACAACGCAAATGAGTTTTGACAATTCTTTTCTCCGAGTTTTCCTCGCTGAGTGATTGTCCACACTTTTTTTTCCTCATAATCGCATTTGATCTGATTCGATTTTCTTTGGCTATAATCCATGCTTTCTCATGTTGTATTACATTGACACATTTCCAAGTAAGGACTAAAAATATTCTCGAAAAATAATCCAATTTACTGATTCTTTTGATAGAAAAAAGTCTTGAGATTACCAATTTTCAACGACTGTATGAATGTCGCCATACAACAAAGAGGTTGCATCTTCCGCTCCAAATCCTCGTCCCCTCCATGGCGGTTTCCATGGTAATGTCATATTCAGCAGAGTAAAATCACTGAAAAAATCGAATTAAAATCCCAAATTCGCCGACCATCATCTCCGAACAATCGTCTCTTCCAAGGTGGTTGTTTCCAAAACAACGTTGTTAAGATTCACCACCAATCATCGAAAAAGGCAAATTCCTCGTTGAAGAAGAAAAACGGTTGAGAAAAAACCGTTTTCTCCAATTCCTGCTTTACGTGATCAAGTTTCTCCTTTCCATCGTGATTAAACAAGAGTAAACGAAGAAGAGGTGTTTGGGTTTGAAAATGAAGTGGATTTTGTCGAGAAAATTTTGAGATTTGAAAGAAAGGTTTTGGGGAAAACAACAATTGGTTGTCATATTCCACTACACCAATCAACACCATCACATCATTACATCGGAGACAGAATCGTTGTCACCAGCAAAAGAAAACTCTATTTTAAAGAAAAAATGGTTACTTCGAAGGAATACGAGGAAGACGAGAAAGAAGATGACGATCACAAGCTGAACCATCATCGATGAATCAATGGCCATGAGACACAAATCAAAGGCATCAGCGTTGGAACATCAACAAATTTCGATCTGGGCCATAAGAATCATTCTCTCTGTCGCAAAACGGTTTTGCGTAGAGTTTCTGTTTTGTCCACTACTATTATTATGTTTCTTATTTGTACCTTTTTTATTTTTCTTATTTGTATTTATTGTTTTTCCAAAATACCAACCAGGATAAGCATACCAATTAATTAATCTACAATAAATAACAATTTGTTTAAGTATTAAGGAAAGAAATAACAAACCACGTGGCAGTATCGGAGCTTATGCTGTTACTGAGAAATTGGAATAGCTACAAATACGCACAAGCCTCCTCCTTCTCCTTCTCCTTCTAGCTCTGACTCATAAGCCAAATTTCTGAGAATCAAAGCCCATATTCAAGAACCAAGGTCAGCATTTTCAACTTCGCCATCTCTCTCGATATTTTTCAATATCTCCCTCCTTCGTTCCCCTTTGATCTCCTTCTCTCTCGTCTGCATTTGAGCTAATTTTCTCGTTATTATCGTCACGTTGGTGTCTAGGTGTCGTGTATCTCGGAATTGATTGATTGATTAATGGATTTGGATTTGTCACGAATCGCGGTGGAAGTTGTTCAAATCGAAACCCGATCGCGGAGTGGTTTGGTTTGATTACATCGCAATCAGTACGATTTTCTAACATTCGATCAAACGTAAGCTTTCGTATCTGGTTTTCGATTCTCTTCGATGTCTCCGTTTTTTTTCTTTAATATTTCTTGATTTCCCCTTTTCGCGGGTTTTGATTATTCTATTCTACCAATTGATTTGTCCGTATATTTTATTCCCAGTTTTTTATACTCGTTTAGTCAGAATCATGATTTAAGTTTCGTAAACGGTTGGTGTTGTATAAATTCTTGATAGATTTGCATCTGGGTTTTGGTTGCTGGTGTAGTTTAAGAGTGAAGGAGATAGTAGAAAAGGAAACCATTCTTGAAAGGAATAAGAGCTAAAAAAGGGATGCCTTTGAATTTAGGCAACGATGTGTCCCGGATTATCTTGACCGAGCCTCGTGGATCAACTGCAGAGGTCTGACTGTTTCATCTTTTCTCTTCAATAGTTTCTTGTATATTATTGGTTGAGTCTGCCTGATTAGAGAAAACTCTGTGAGGGGTTGTAGAGTTACATGTTCTCGGATTGAAATCTTTCAGGTGCTTCTATTTGGAGGACAAGTGATTTCATGGAAAAATGAAAGGAGGGAAGAACTGCTTTATATGAGCAGCAAGGTAAGCTGTAATCAAATCATCTTTAGAAGATGAATCCATGTTCCTTCTGGTGACCTTTCCTTTGCACTATGTATCATATGGTGTTAATTAGAAGCCTGGATGTATAAATAGAAAAGATTACTTCCCACTAAGGAGCGAAGCTACCAACTAAATTAATTAATGCGAATGACTACTAATTTTATTTGCTGTCTCTCATTTAGGCTCAATATAAGCCACCCAAGACGATCAGAGGAGGAATACCTGTTTGCTTTCCACAGGTTTGGCAACTCAGATCACTTTAAGATAGTCGAATACCTGTGTGTTTCGTACCATTATCAAGCATACTGTGCCATCTTTGTAGTTTGGAAACTTTGGTGGACTTGAGCGACATGGATTTGCTCGGAACAGATTCTGGTCATATGATGACGATCCTTCGCCTCTGCCTCCTGCTAACAAACAGTCATCAGTTGATCTGATATTGAAGTCCACAGAAGATGATCTGAAGATCTGGCCTCACAGGTGTGTAGGAGAGAGATCTATAACTTAACAATCTGATCAAGCTCAAAACATTGATTCTTGCAGCCACATGTTTTCTCGTTGCTCATGTTCTATGATTTGGATGTTTTGTCATCTCTTTGCCTAACCTCATACTTCCTCGGGTGATATTTTGTGTGCAGCTTTGAACTCCGTGTTCGCATTTCTATCAGCCTTGGGAAACTTACTTTGATCCCTCGTGTGAGGAACATTGACTCAAAGGCATTCTCCTTTATGTTTGCATTTCGAAACTACTTATATGTATCTGACATAAGGTATGCCTTTAAAATTTCGTCCCATCTGATTTCCTAGAATTAGATTGCTTTTTTTTTTATCTGAGTAGTAATAATTCATGAGGGAATCTAAATTTGCAGTGAAGTACGGGTTGAGGGTCTGGAGACACTTGATTATCTAGACAACTTGATGGGTAAAGAAAGATTCACTGAGCAAGCAGACGCAATCACCTTTGACGGTGAGGTAAATAATGTCAGCCATTGTTTTCCAGTTATCAAAGCCCACAAGATTGATAATAGAGTCAGTGCGGTGCAGATCGATAGAGTGTACTTGAACACACCAACAAAGATTGCTGTCATAGATCATGAGCGAAAGAGAACCATCGAGTTGCGAAAGGAAGGAATGCCCAATGCAGGTGCGCATTATTAAATAGCTATTTACTTTTCTTCTTTTATAAAGCCACCATTGAGTTTGGTTTCTAAATGGATTTGAGTTGGGAAATGAGCAGTTGTGTGGAACCCTTGGGACAAAAAGGCAAAGAGCATAGCTGATATGGGGGATGAAGATTACAAAACAATGCTTTGTGTAGATTCTGGAGCTATCGAACCTCCGGTTTTGTTAAAGCCTTGTGAGGAGTGGAAAGGCAGACAAGAACTCTCCATCGTCTCATCCAGTTACTGCAGCGGACAGCTTGATCCACGCAAGGTTCTTTACGGAGATCAATGATCCCTTGTCTTTCTTTTTTTTCTTACCAAGTAAAACAATAATTAAGCCATCATCTCACTATCCAACTTCTCCCATTCATGAATTTTCATCATTGTCTCTATCTTTTGTGTCCCATTCATGAAATCATTTTTTCTATCTCACATAGCCTTTTTTATTTAATCTGTCAATTAATCTATTTAATTTGTTTTTGTTTACTGCAAAATTATTATGTCAATCATAGCCTCATAGGCGTCTTATGAGTTTATGTGTTCGGTCATATAAGAAAAAAAACAAACTACAATTTGTTTTTCTTGATTGAATAAAATTTTACTCCTGATAAACGTAGTAGTTTTCCCGTTGATCATATTTGATGAAATAAATATCGGATCCGTAATGTGAACACTCTGCATTCTCCAACGGTAAGTAAGTTGTTGTCTCAACTTTTGGCTTAGTTTTCTTCTAATCATTAATTAACACGACGATTACGGGTAAATGTGTGTTTTTGGCTTGGGGAGCAAGGTAGTCTGGCCCTACATAAATCACTTACTTATTTACAAAATTGCCATTCTGCTCGATTCCCGAAGCTCCCAAGTGCTTCGGTACGTTAAGAACCAAAGGCTCGTATCCGAACCAACTTTCAGTCAACAAAGTCTTCCCCGAAGCAGAGGTTCGTCAATTGTGTTCTTGAGAAGCTTTCCTCGAAGCTCAGGTTCCAAACGTCCGAGCCTCTGGGTTAACACCACTTTCCCGCTCACATATAGTCTTGGTCTTGGTCTTGTCTTCACGCGTTCACTCTACTGTCCATTTTACTTAGCCTACTTGAGAACCTCAAAGCTTCCTCTCTCTCTCTCTCTCTCTCTAAATATATATATATATATATATTTCTCTCTCAGTTTTCTCCTTCTTTGTCTTGTGTCTTGGGAGTGATGGCGAGGTAAGCTCTGAACCTTAATGTTAAGCTTCAGATTTCGTTGATTTGATTTCACCCAAACCCTAAGTCCCTAAACGTTTAATCCTCCATTTCGTTCCCTAGTTTGGTTTGGTTTGGTTTATTTCCGCGGAAAGGTGTCTCCTTCGCGAAAAAGGGACTTTTTTTTTTTTACTGGGTTATGATTCTCCTTTTCCTGGGAAGCAAAACGTCAAATTTCCCTTACGAGTTTGCGCTAATTAAGAGATTGAAATCTTTAGTTATACGTGTTCGTCTAATTTGGGCATTGTCTGTATCGGTCTATTGGTTTCAGTTTTTAAGTATGTCAGAGAAATGGACTATTCTGTGAGATTTATCTTCTGCTTCTGACAAGTATCTGCTTGAATCTCTCTAATAATGTATGTAACTCTGAAGAAGACAACCGAGTTTTTTTGTTGTCTTGAGATGATTTCCTTGCTTGAGCAGCAGCTCCTGTTTATATGCTTTATCTTTTGCTTAGTTTCTGGTAACAAAACTCCCAATATATACAGTGCTTGGATTGTAGATGGCCGAGGAATCGCAACCAAAGTGAAAAATGCGTCTGTCTCTTCAGCTCTGCAGATCAAAGACTGCGGAGCTTCTATCAAATGCCCCAACTGCTCTTTTCGCATTGACAACAGCAATGTGAGTGAAGCACACTTTCTCTCCTGTCTTGTCCTGAAATAGACGACTCATTTCTCGGTTTCTTGGTTACAGCTACTGATTCCATGGCCTGGCCTTCCTAAAGGTGTCAAGTTTGAGCCAACTGATGAGGACATCATCGGATTCTTGGAAGCTAAATGTGGGATTGGTGGCTCAGAGCCGCACGTGCTTATCGAAGAGTTTATTCGGCCAGTTACTGAAGATGTTGGAATCAATTACACTCACCCTGAAAACCTTCCTGGTAAATGATAAAGATCCCACCGTTGGATTGGATTTGCAACTTACTACTCACTCAGTAATTGTTGGAACTAATTCCTTGAGCTTCAGGTGCAAACAAAGATGGAGTAAGTGTCTTCTTCTTTCACAAGATGGTGCAGGCATATGGAACAGGACAGAGGAAACGCAGAAAGATCACACCAACATCTCTGAACGATGAACCAGTTCGCTGGCACAAGACAGGCAGAACCAAATCTGTGTTGCTCAATGGATTCCAAAGAGGTTGCAAGAAGATTATGGTGCTCTACAAGAGCGCTAGAAAGGGGTCAAAGCCCGAGAAATCAAACTGGGTTCTGCATCAGTACCATCTGGGAACCCAAGGAAAGGAGATAGGAGACTATGTTGTTTCAAAGGTCACATATCAGCAGCAGAAACTAGGGGATGAAGGTGAGAGTTCCTGGGTTAGAGGTGGCCCAACAACACCCAAGACGAATACTCCTGCACCACCTAGACCTGTAGATGAAGAAGCTTTTGATGATACAAAGATGTTTGATCCATTTTCTGAGGTTCGTATTTATTAGTAACCACAAATTCATTCCTTTTTCTAGAGACTAACTGAAGTCGGTTTCTTTTTTTTTATCTGGTAAATCAGGGACTGGACAGCATTCCAGAAGCTGTTTTGGAGAAAATGTGGTCCAAAAAAGCTCGAATGGAAGAGGATTTCCTCAGTGAAGATAACTTAACATGCAACGAAAGCATTGAAGCTTCGTCTCTTTGGGAAAATCAGCTTCTCCCTAATCCTAGCCTCGGGGAATTAGATGGTTTTGCGATTTCTGATCTCGAGAATGCAGATTTGGGGACTCCCCCTGATTTACTCACTGTAAGATCCAACCATCCTTTACTTTTTTGTTTTTTTTTTGTTTTTAGAATCAATCAAAGATTGGAACTTGGATCCTCATTTCGTTTTTATGGGTTTTGCAGTTGGCTTCTCAGGAGAGCTTGTTGAATTGGATTGGATGGCTGTGATTGGAGGAATCTTGCCTGCTAAACGCAGAACCTCTCAAATGGCGTTTTCTCAGATAAACGTAGAGAAAATGCCCAAGAAGCAAAAGCAGGAATGTGTATAAATAACAAAACTTCCCCAACTGAAGTCATATCTCTGTGATAATTTTACTTCAGCAAATTCTCAGGCGATCAGTTTTCTCTCGGATTCCCGGAAAGTTACTTAAATGTTCCGGGAATAATCATTTCAATCTCGGAATCTCCACTTCATTGTAATTCGAAAAGACCTTTTGACATTTGTTGTGCTCTTGTTGTGGTTGCTCTGTTTTGTTTGGCTCAATGTCCCAACGGTTATAAATAATTTTCGGTATTTACCATTTTCACCATATATTCTCAAAATATTTCCATTATTATCCCAAGGAATTATTAATCCGACACTAACCTCTTAAAACTGATCGATAATCTGAAATATGTTTCAAGGGGAAAAAAAATCTTATCTATCCCTCTTTAATCTATCTATTTCCGTCTTTTACAATTTTGTTGATCTACCCATTTTAACCTTCAATTGTTAAAAAAAAAGAAAATCATAATTAAAAAAAAAAAATCATCACCTGCCCTACGAAACCGCGACCACCGCCACCATTGAAGCTCAAGCTTCGAGTTTCAGATAGTTTCTTTTGCGTTTCTCGTGCTTTCGACGGTCCTAGTCTTCTTCTATGTAGTCTATAATCCAATTTCTCTTTTGTAATTTTCAATTTGGGGATTTTTCAATTTGGAGATTTCAATTAGAGTTTTTTCTAGATTTTAAAATTTGTTAGTTTTGTATGTTCATTGGGTTATTAAGCTTGGTTTCTTCGTCTATTAGAGCCTTACATTGACAATTTATGAATTGTAGAGGTTGAATAGTTAATCGCAGGTAGATAGAAACTGGTTCAAATGGTTCAACTGGTTCAACTGATTGAACTGGTTCAAATGAGACATTGTATACTTATGTATAGAAATTTCTGTACCAAATTTCCCGAACCGAACCGTTTAACCGAAATTCACTAAAATATTAATATATTTAATTAAATATATAGAAAAATATATTTAAAGATACTAAAAACTATAATATTAAATAAAAATTAGTTAGT
>PKMM01009780.1:0-20333 GCA_002933915.1 Eutrema heterophyllum | reverse complement strand
AGAAAAATTTATTACTTTTTTTTTGGTCATGTGTTAAATGAGTTAATTTAAAAAAAAATTTAATATGCTTTTCAACCATGTGTTTAATTATTTTATAAATTATTTTTATATATTTTAAATAAATTAATTTTTAACAAATTTTTTAATATTTTTAATACTCCCTCCGTTCTTAAATAAGTGATGTTTTAAGTTGTTTTTTTATTCTAAAATAAGTGATGTTTTCATTTTCAATACAAAATTAAATAATTTTTTATTGTTTTGACTATTTGTATTTTGCAGATTATTTTCTTATTGGTTGAAATGTATTTAATTAGATAATAAATAATTTTTTTAGTATAGAAAATATTAAAACTAAATGAATTCTTAATATGTGTACAAAAACCTTAAACATAGTATTATTTTCGGATAGTTGTACCAAAGAGGACCAGTTGTACCAAAACTCTTCTTAGTTGTACCTAAATGAACCAGTTATACCAAAACCATCAAAGTTCTCACAAATACCAAAAACCACAAAAACAACAAACACATCACAATTCTCATAATTCTAACCACAGTTTCTAACTACTCCTATAAGGAATTCTCTTGAACTTTGAAGGACGTTTTGTCCCCTTCCAGACGTTTAACTCACACCATGCTCATCATAGTGGTAACAGACTCAGTTTTCTGCACTTCTTCTTTTTAGATTTACCCTTCTGCTTATCATCATCCCATTACTACTCTCCAGTCTCGTCTTTTGCTTTTCTGAAAAGAGAATGCAAGTGGGAAAAGTTAAGAGAACAACGCAAAAGAAAAACTCATTCAATCGTAGTTCAAGCCTAGTCTGATTCTTATAAGGAACCCAACAGTATCATAGAAAAAATAATTGGAAGATCAAAGGAAACCTAGACAATGATCCGATATAGTACCTAGTTTATGTCACTTGCAACTTATCTTTCATCTTCTAAATTTTCCATTTATGTCAAATATAATACTTCCAACACAAATTCTGACATGATTCGTTATAATACCTAGTTTCGATATTAGATGAGATCTCTCAGATCAGAACGTTGCAAGATGAATAAATGGGTTCAATCTAGTGTACAAAAGCAATAAGAGCAAAACCCAATAAGCAAATTTTATCAAGACAGAGAGAGAATACAGGGAGAAAAAAAAAGGAACAAGAAGAAAACGAACAAAACCCAATAAGCAGCGACCGAAGCTATAAAACACAGAAGAGCAAAAGCTCGAACATTCAAATATGAAAGCAATACGAACGAACAAGCCCACGAAGATTGAATCGAAGCGAAGCAGAAGTCAGTGAATTTACTCTAAAACTCCAGATCTCATCGCAAAACAGATTCAACAACATCAGCCAACTTTTCATTCTAAATCAAAGAAATTGGTAATCCCAGCACACATAAACTTCAACGTTTCTAATTTTGGGGAACCAAAAACGGCAGGTAGTGCGATCATCCAATAGCTTGTTTCTTTTGATGCCAAATTCATCAACCCCATTTTTTTTTCTGATGTACTTTTGATCTTGTCAAATAATAAAAAACAACGACACCAAGAACAAAGGCGAGGAAGAGATAGCCGAGGACGAAAACATCGTGTAGATTTCGGGAACCAAAAACGGCAGGTAGTGCGATCATCCAATAGCTTGTTTCCACCACTTGACAAGATCTTTCAAACGGGCCTAAACCGTGAAAAAAATTATTTCAAATGAGGCCAGAAAGAGATGGTGATTCCAAACCCACTCCAATTTCGATACCCGTTTCGACCCGACACGACACAGACATGGGTTTCTCTGGGTCTCCAATCCCAATGCCTCTGGACATCTTACAAGGGAATCCAATTCCACCTTTTCTATCCAAGACTTTCGATTTGGTGGATGACCCGGCTCTCGACCCGGTCATCTCTTGGGGGTTAACCGGAGCGAGCTTCGTGGTTTTTGGGGGTTAACCGGAGCGAGCTTCGTGGTTTGGGACCCTCTGGAATTTGCCAGAATCATTCTCCCCATGAATTTCAAACACAACAATTTCTCCAGCTTCGTCAGGCAGCTTAACACTTATGTCGGTATCTAGTGTATAAATTAATCTGTTTCTCTGCTTTTGTTTTTTAGATTGGATAAATCATTCTTTTTTCTTTTTCCCCTTTTGTTCTTTGTTTCTCTTTCCCTGTGTTTTGTTTCTTCTGTTTTTTTATGTTACTGTAATCACCAACATATTGTATACTATAGATTCTTGAACTTGTTTTAATAACTGTAAATACCTGTAATTGTGTTTAGTTTTGGGATTTGTCCAATCTCTCATGTAACAATGAATTTTGTATCTATGAATTTTGGCTTGTGTTGTATGTTTTATTAATTGCTCATGTAATCTTGTTTGGTTTGAGATGATCAAACACTGTTGTAAGTTTCGCGTGAATAAAGAATTTTGGTTTCTGAAGTTTTGTTATTTTGCTCACAACGTTAACTTTGGTTTAAGACCTTACTCATGTGTACTTCACTCTTAAAGGTTAGAATCTTCTGATTATGATGGTTACACAGAGAAGAAAATAAGAATAATCTGGTTTTGCAATCTCCTGGTGTGAATGTGTTCTCTTACTTGTTCTTGATTTTTCTTGAGTTTTATTTTGGGGTTGAATGTGTTCAGGTTTTTCGAAAGATTGATACTGACAAGTGGGAATTCGCTAACGAGGCTTTCGTTAGAGGCAAGAAGCATCTTCTGAAGAACATTCGTCGTCGATCACCACAATCCAACCAAACTTGCACCAGTAGCTGTAGCCAAAGCCAAGGGTCACCTACTGAGGTTGGAGGAGAGATCGAGAAGCTGAGGAAAGAGCGGCGTGCATTGATGGAAGAAATGGTAGAGCTTCAGCAGCAAAAGAAAGGCACAGCTCGCCACGTGGACACTGTGAACCAGAGGCTGAAAGCTGCGGAGCAACGGCAGAAGCAAATGCTCTCTTTCTTGGCTAAGTTGTTTCAGAACCCGGGTTTCATGGAACGCCTGAAGAGCCTCAAAGGAGGAGAAAGAGGAGCACTCGGATTGGAAAAGGCGAGAAGCAAGTTCATCAAGCAAGCACCAGCAGCCACAAGATTCTCCAACAGGAGGGGAGATTGTGAAGTATGAAGCTGATGATTGGGAGAGACAGTTAATGACTGCCGAAAAGTTTAATAACCAAATTTCTTTTGTTAATTGTAAACGTAAACAAAAAACTCAAACATAAAAAGAATTTTGGTTTTGCATTTATATTTATATATATTTTGTTGCAACAATACAATTCCTTCGTTCTTTGAACAATATAAGTACAAGTGAAGCAGAGCCTAAGGGAATCGTATGCAATAAGTCTTTATTCTTCTCTAAAGGATTCAAAAGACAAAACAAAGAATCATAGATAATAAAGCTTACAACAAACTAGTTGGAAAACAAAGGAAAAAACCCAGAAGCAGCAACATGAATGAAACTCTCTGTCTCTCTAAATAAACATAAGACTTTCTACGTGATGTAAGAAAGTAAATACTTCATTAAAATCTCTAAACTTATGCTTGGTGTTTCCTTGCAGCTCAACACTTCTGATCCGGTTGCTTTCGTGATCCACAAAGTAAACATACAAGTCTTCAAATTTGATGGGTGCATAAATAAACTCTCCCATATCAGTAGCGCCCAACATTTCCAAACATGAATGGTATATCTCAGAACCATGTGGAGAAAAATGTAGGCCTTGTTTCGACCACTCTTGTTTCTTGGCGTCCTCTAGAACCCACAGAGTGAAAGTGTAGACGTCACGCTGGACAAGAGCTACTTTTCCATGGTAGTTTATCAAAGTTGTTTCATTCGACGATCCAAGGCCCTCGGGAAATACGGAAGCAATATCCAAAGTTTCAGACCTCAAATCAAATCCGGCCAAGAATGGTTCCTTGATGGCAAAAGAAGCGGAAGCGGAAGCAGTGTAATATAAAACGCCGTCTATGCACACAGAGTTAGTTCCTAAAGGAATGTGAGGAGTGGAGCATTGGATCAATCTCCAATTTTGAGGTCCTCCCAATGTGAGGACTTGATGTTCACAAAACCGAGTGACATTGGTCAAGCACAACACTTTGTATTGGGCATGGATTGGATCATATCCTAAAAAGCTTCTGACGATCATTTCAGTGGAATTGACAGTGGGTAAGGTGATGGACTTACCTGTGGTGGGATTAGTTACGACTTGTTCTTGACCATATAAAAAACTGATCAACCCATGTACATAACTAGGCTTGTTGTAGCGCAGTTTCTTTAAGTGACACACCGTACTTGATAGATAATCAGGAGGTGGTTTCTCCAATTCCACTACAAGAGAAGATTTCCGAGTAACTAGGACCTTCCAAAGGTCAGGGAAGTGGCTCATCAAAAGCGGAGAACCTGGGGCGCCGCGCAGTGGAGTCGAGACCAGAGTTGATTTGGAGAAAAAGAACCAATCTTCTTGATAACACATTATTCTATCATTGAAAGCAAAGAGAAAGCGAGACTGCTTCTTTGGGGAAGACCGAAACGAGAACCATCTGATGAAATCCTCACCGCAGATCATTCTTGCCCATAACTTCGATACGCATACAAACCTGCCTATAGATTTCGCAGGTAACCTCAACAGGATCTCGATCAATATGTCCACCGGAATTGGATCCTGTATCATCATCTCCAACTCTGCTTTGTTTTCTCAGTTCTCGGACTATACCTTTTCCTCTCTCTAACCCTCCTTTTGATTATATTTACATGTAAAGAAAAAAAGAAAAAAAAAAAAAAAAAAGGAAAATAGAAACTCAATTTTTAAATTAATGTTATATATTTCCTGTCAAAAAAAAAAATGTTATCTGTTTTGTATATTTAAAATTATAAATGTATTTTTTAGGATATATATATATATATATATATAGATTATGTTTCCATATTTTTAGGATCGTTGACCGATCGGTATGTTTTCTTTGTGAATTTAAAGACCTTGAGGTCAAGATATATGTAAGGAGACTTGAGTTCTTATTTTCTGATCAACATCTGATCGATCTGTACTGGGATCTATCAAGTAACAAAATTGGCTCCAGCCAATACCGTAACCACGAGTTCGATACCATGCGCCTAATTTTTCAATCGAACTCCAAAAATCACGAAATATTCACCAATCTCGAAGCATTTAGAAATTTCTCCCAGAAACAAAGTACACAACCCGAAGCGAGGAGAGGAAGTTGAGAAGCTTACACTGAAGCACAAAGCTAAAAGTTCTCGTACACGATATGAAGGGGAAGCAGTAACAGTAGACTGTAGACATCTCCTCGGTGTCCAGAACTTTCGCCTCTGTTTCGTTCACAGTAATTTTTACAAGGTTGTTTGGTTAGATAAATAGCATAATTGGAGTTTTAACAATCCAATTCTACCTACGAATAGTTTAAAACTTGTATCCGAACAGTCCACGTTCTCTCACACTTTCTCGTTTTCGTCTCCCCCAGATCCAGTGCACTCACCCTCACCGAAAGATCCTCCTGGCTCCACCTCTCCTCTGATCTCGCCATGGAACCTGAAGTCAGCATCGAGACCTTCAGCGAGACACGCCGGTTGCGAGGTTAGCTTTTCTCATTGATTTAATCAAAGTTTATTCTTTGTTGAATATAGATTATTACAGAGACTCGGTGCTTTTTTTATTACTATTAGTCTTCTTCGTCACAGTAATTGATTAGACAGAGAGAGAGAAGCGATGAGAAAGCTGTTCTTTTTTATTTAATAAGTTTATTCTTTGAAATTTCTATTACAGAGACACGAGATTCAAGGCTGATACAGGAAAGGAAAGGAAACGACACGTCATGGAGCCACGTCAGAGCCCGAAGGATAATTTTAATAAGTATTGTTGGTTGTATTCGTCGGCAAAAAGTAAAACGTTGTTATATTGGGATCTGAAACCTTTTGCAAAAAGTAATCAAAATCTTTGAAAAGTTATTCTCTCTCCGTTTTGTGTATTTCTCATCATCGTCGAAGAATCCCTTATACCTTGAAGATTCTTTTACAGGTGGGAACGAGACTCGTGTTTTCTGAACATTAGTCTCTGTTTTACTCTCCGTTTCGGTGCTCTAAAGTTATTTGTATTATAGGTATGAGAGCTCTTTCGTTTCTCGGAAACCATGGGGAAACACGAGCTCAGGCGTTGATAAAGGAAGCAGCAGTCCGCGAGGTTGAAGGAACCTTGGGATCTCGCATCGGAGCTATGGAGGAAGCGATCGCCTCACAGAACTAGAGGATCGACACCCAGCACGCGAAGATCGACAAAGACCTTGCTGAGATGTTTGAAGCTATCCGTCTACTCTCGGGTCAACGTGGATTTGCCTCTTCCAGTGAAGATCGTGCGGATGGAAAGGTCACTCAGGTGTTAACGTCGACTCAGATGATACAATCCTCGCCTCTGGGCAGGAGAAGGGTAAATATGGCCCTCAGAATCACTACTCGGGTGTCACGAGGTTAGCAAAGCTTGATTTTCCCAGATTCGCAGGTGATGCAGCAACTTGGCATCAGTCGTTGGTTCAGTGTGAGTTGGACTCCGATTTGCTGCAGGATTGGGTTGGTTACAAATCTCTGTTGCAGGAACGTTTTGATGAACTGTTAGACGACCCTATTGCAGAGTTAAAACATTTGTAGGAGACGGATGGAATCGTGGAATATCATGGTCGTTTCGAAAAAATCCGTAATATAGTAAATCTCTCTGAGGATTATCTGGTGCGTGCATACCTTGCAGGACTACGAACTGACACGCAGATGCATGTCAGAATGTTCCAGCCTCAGTTCATAAGACAGTGTTTGCTCCTTGGTAGACTGTATGAGAAGGCTCACCCTAAGAAATCATTCACTAACTCTTGGTCCAGCCATCGGTCTCAAACTAGTAGCAATGGCTTGCTTCCCTTCAAAAAGAGTCAAGATCAGGTGGTTTCCTCTCCTCCACTTACTGGAAAAGCACGAGAAACACAATACCAGCAACATAAGTTTCTCTCCAATGAGGAAATGAACAAACGCCGGGCAGATGGTCTTTGCTACTTTTGTGATGAAAAATATACACCAGACCATTACTTAAAGCACAAGAAAACACAATTATTTATGATGGAGACAGAAGAGGAGGAAGATGGAACAGAATGGAGTGACGAACAAGTGGTCAACGAGGAGGAGAATGAATGTGAGATGGCTCAGATTTCAGCTCATGCTCTCGCTGGAGTTACAGGTCCGCAAACTATGCACGTGAAATGAGTTCATGGCAAGCGTGTCTTGTTTATATTGATTGATTCTGGCTCAACTCATAACTTCATGGACACACACGTAGCTCAGAGGTTGGGATGTAAATTGACTCCAACAGGAATTCGACGAGTGGTAGTTGCAGACGGAGAAAAATTGGGGGTAAGCTCGAAGGTTGAACAATTTCAGTGGCATTTTGGGGGTACAGACTTCAAAGATGACGTGATGGTAATACCTTTAGGCAACTGCGACATGGTTTTGGGAGTACAGTGGTTGGAGACTCTCGGACCAATCACATGGGATTTCAAGAAATTGGAGATGTCTTTTAAATGGGCTCAGCAGAAGATTCTGCTCCATGGGATTAAACAAGGTTTAGTGAGGGAATTGAAAGCTTCTAAGTTTGATAAAATGAAAGAGGATCATGCTCAACTTGCGATGATTTGTGTTCAAGATTACTGTGAAGATGACCGCTTGATGTTATTTTCCATTGAAGCAGGGGATACCATATCTCAGGAGAGTTCAGATGTGGAAGAAATACTGGTGGAATTTGGGGACGTGTTTGCAGAACCAACTGCTCTCCCTTCATCTACACCACAACATGACCACAAAATACTTATGTTGGATGGTTCTAATCCAGTGAATCAACGCCCATACCGTTATGCAATCCACTAAAAAAATGAGATTGATTGAATAGTGCAGGAGATGTTACTGGCATGTACTATTCAAGACAGCTCTAGCTCTTTTGCATCACCAGTGGTTTTGGTGGAAAAAAAAGATGGAACTTGGAGACTTTGTGTAGATTACAGGGGACTGAACAACATGACAGTGAAGGATAGGTTTCCCATTCCTCTAATCGAAGACTTGATGGATGAATTGGGCGGCTCTAGTGTATACTCAAAGATCGATTTACGCGCTGGCTATCATCAAGTAAGGATGGCAACAACAGATATTCACAAAACCGCTTTCAAGACTCATAGTGGTCACTATGAGTATTTAGTTATGCCGTTTGGTCTCACTAACGCTCCTGCAACGTTTCAAGGCCTGATGAACTCTATTTTCAAAGACCTATTGTGTAAGTTTGTTCTCATTTTTTTTGATGACATCTTGGTGTATAGCCCAACGTTGGAGCAACATGTGGATCACTTGAGGAAGGTGTTTAGCTTGATGAGACAGCACTGCCTATATGCTAAGAAGAGCAAATGTAACTTTGCTACTGACAAGGTGGAATATATGGGGCATTACATCGAAGTTAAAGGCATCTCTACAGATCCTAATAAGGTTAAGGCGATTGCAGAATGGCCTGTTCCAACAACTCTCAAACAATTACGTGGATTTCTGGGTCTTGCAGGGTATTACAGAAGGTTTTTTAAGAATTTTGGATCCATAGCGCTCCCTTTGACAAATCTCACAAAAAAATTTGCTTTGAATGGTCAGCCGAGGCTACCATTGCCTTTGAAGAATTAAAACGAGCCTTGTGTGCAACTCATGTCCTAGCTTTACCAGTGTTTAATAAACCCTTTGTGGTGGAGACTGATGCTTTTGGACACGGTATTGGTGCAATATTGATGCAAGATGGCCACCCTCTCGCTTATATCAGTCGGCACTTGAAGGGTAAGCAATTGAACCTTTCAATATATGAGAAGGAGTTATTAGCGGTTGTAATTGCTGTTCAGAAGTGGCGTCACTACCTTCTTACTGGTCACTTTGTGATTAAGACTGACCAGAGGAGCTTGAAATACCTTCTGGAACAACGATTAAACACTCCGATACAGCAACAGTGGCTTCCTAAATTGTTGGAATTCGATTACGAGATACAGTATAAGCAGGGGAAGGACAACTTGGTTGCATATGCATTATCGAGAGTGGATGGTTCTGAAGTACTCCACATGGCGATGTCGGTGCTTGAATGTGATCTGATGCAGCATATTCAAGGGGGTTATGAAATAGACTTGACGTTAAAAGGGATCATAGAAGACCTGAAGAAGAACTTGAAAACCAAGAAACATTATTCATGGTCGCAGAATATACTGAGAAGGAAGAGTAAGATTGTGGTACCTCATGATTGCAGCTAAGGAACACAATTTTGGATTGGTTGCATAGCTCATGAAGTGGGGCTCATTCAGGGCGTGATGTTACTCAACAGAGAGTCAAAGGGTTATTCTATTGGAAGGGGATGTCAAAAGATATTCAGTCATTTATACGCAGATGCAACACTTGTCAACAATGTAAATATGATCCGGCCGCTTCTCCAGGCTTACTTCAGCCTCTACCTATTCCTGAGACAACATGGACTGACATCTCGATGGATTTCATCGATGGACTACCCTTATCCTTTGGAAAATCAGTTATTTTCGTGGTGGTGGACAGGTTGAGCAAGGCTGCTCATTTCATGGCTCTGTTTCACCCATACCATGCCGCCTCTGTCGCACAAGTTTTTCTTGATAATGTCTTTAAGTTGGACGGGTTCCCACAGTCCATTGTCAGTGATCGAGATGCAGTATTCCTCAGTGATTTTTGGAGAGAGATGTTCAGCTTACAAGGAGTCTCACTCAATCTCTCAAGCGCGTATCATCCCCAAAGTGACGGTCAAACCGAAGTTGTGAATAAATGCGTAGAAGGTTACTTGAGGTGTATGTGCAGTGATCGACCTCACTTGTGGAGTAGATGGCTGCCCCTCGCGGAATACTGGTATAACACGAATTTTCATATTGTAATTCAGATGACACCTTTCGAAGCTGTGTATGGACAATCCCCACCTCAGCATTAATTTGCCTTATCTGCCGGGAGAATCCAAAGTTGTCGTTGTTGCCAGGAGTTTACAGGAGCGAGAGAGCATGTTGTTGATCTTGAAGTTCCACGTCTTGAGAGCTCAACACATAATGAAACAGTTTGCTGATAAACACATGACAGAGCGTGAGCTAGAAATTGGTGACTACGTATATGTAATCAGAAACTCTCTCCCAAATACTTTGGTCCCTACAAGTCATTGACAGGTGCGGAAAGGTTCCTTACAAGTTGGAGCTACCAAACACGTCTCAGATTCATCTCGTGTTTCACATCTCACAATTGAAGCTCCGGGAACGTGTTCACGACTACTCAACTCCCATCCATTGCTCAAGACGTGCTGGTAAAGGAACCTGAGTGTATCCTGGAGAGGAAGATGGTTAAGCATCAGGGCAAGGCAGCCACAATGGTGCTTGTGAAATGGACTAAGCAGCCAGTATAAGAAGCTACGTGGGAAGTTCTCTTTGAGCTGCAGAGGAGGTTTCCAGACTTTAAACCGTGAGGTCAAGGTTTCTCAAAAGGGGAAGATTTGATACAGGAAAGGAGACGACACGTCACGGAGCCACGTCAGAGCCCGAAGGAATAATTTTAAGAAGTATCGTTTGTCGTATTCGTTGGCAAAAAGTAGAACGTTGTTATATTGGGATCTGAAACCTTTTGCAAAAAGTAATCAAAATCTTTGAAAAGTGATTCTCTCTCTATTCTCTCTCTGCGTTTTGTGTATTGTTCATCATCGTCAAAGAATCCCTTCTACCTTGAGGATTCTTTTACAGGTGGGGACGAGACTCGTGTTTTCTAAACATTAGTCTTTGTTTTACTCTCCGTTTCGGTGCTTTAAAGTTATATGTATTAAAGGGAGTGCAAGCAAAGCTATCAATCATCTTAGATCTGCTTCGTGAAATTTTCCTCATAATACCTGCAAAATTCGTCTTTTGATGTATGACTGTGTCAAAGCAAGTAGCTTCAATCTTGATTGGGAATCAGGTTGCACATTTGTTTCAAGAGAAACAAAAGCAACAAAAAATGGTTCTGATTCTTGATTGGAATTATGAAAGACAACATTGGACTTATACATGTGCAGTTGAGTCCCAAGGAGAACTGGTTAGGGCTGTGGTAAATGATGCATTGGTAGGATGGGACTTGAGAGTAACCAATGACAAAGGCTTGTTGTGCATCCAATATGAGAACATTGTCATGTTGTTCAACCTAACATCAGGGAAGTCCAAAATATTACCTTCCTTTACGATGAATGAAAAGAGGTGCTTCTTGGGTTTTCTCCGGGAAAGTGGCATCTACAAACTACTCTCTGTGACAAAAGAGAAAGACAAATCTGTTCACATCATGTGTTTACTATGGGAGACACAGCATGGAGGACATTGGACTATCAAGGAACTCACTTTCCGGTAAAAAAAAGCTCAAGTTTGTGCATTGATGGAGTTATGTACTTTGGTAGTTGCACATATGAAGGAATACGTTTGGTACAATTTGATTTCGAGTCAGAAATCTTAAATCTCATTCAAATGCCAAGTGAACTACAACGATGGAGCTCATTCTTATGGGACACATACACTCTAGCTAGCTTCCATGGAAAACCAACAGTTGGACAGAGACTGGTTCAAAACAACTCACTTAGGTTGTGGTTTCTTGACTCTTCTTCCTCTTGGTCAGAGACGCTCATATCAACACAACCATTGGTACACGGAATTGAGGAACAAGTTGTTGTCTTCTTCGAAGGAGCGACTGCAAGTGGGAAGCATCTGGTTTTCTCCATGATGGAAATGACTTTCCTTGGAAAGCCCAAGGTCTTCATCGGCTACTTCAATCCCAATACCAACGTTGTTAATAGATTTCTCATCAAAGGCACACATACTTTACATTCCATGACTATTTGGAACCACACGGTGCAATTGCATGATTTTACATGTGGGCACTGAAAGTGTGAGCTTTCTGCAGAAGTGAAGTCTGCAGTCTTGCTGGAACAGCAACGGAGATGTTGGAACAAGAAGACTGCAGAGCTGAAACATTGAACGTGAAGTTTTTAATGACGTGGCAAGAGTTGCTGAGGTGGACTTGTAAAGACCAGTAATCTAACCTAGGAGCTTCTTGCTGTCTTATATAATTACGAAGCAAGGAGGCTTAAAAAAGATTAGCCGTTTTAGATCTGAAAGTTAGAAATAAGCTTTCAAAGGAAAAAACCGTAAGAGCACTTAGTGCAGATCGGTGAGAGAAACATAGAAGTTACATTAACTGTAATTCTAGTGTTTAAGGTAGTTAGAAATATGTTGGTCACAAGCTAAGGGGTTGTCTTATGCTGTGTGTAAATCCAAGTAAGAGTGTTGTAAACATCTTATAGATTTCTAATAAAGCAAAACTCGGTGCGCCGGAGTTTAGAGATATCATTGTCGATCCATCTGCTTTTTCATTTGGTATCAGAGCGGGCATCTGAACCAAGTTGTAAACTTTACAACAGGTGAGGATCCTGCGGAAAGATGGACGCAAAGGAGCTGGTATCTCTGCAACGAAATCCTATTCTGGAGAAAGGTAACTATGGTCACTGGAAGATGAAAATGAGAGCTATTATCAGAGGAATACACGAGGATTCTTGGACTGCTGTCGAAAATGGATGGACCGCTCCCACAACGAGAGGTGAAAATGGTGAAGAGATTCCTAAAGACAAGTCGTTGTGGACGGATGATGAGAAAATCCTTACAAAGTACAACGCCAAAGCTCTCAGCAATCTTCAACTCCATAAACGAAAATCAGTTCAAGCGTGTTGACTGTTGTGAGTCTGCTAAGGAGGCCTGGGATAAGCTGAGGAAAACTTATGAAGGAACCTCGAATGTGAAAAGATCCAGACTGGATATGCTTGCAACAAAATTTGAGAACATACGGATGGAGGAAACATAGTCCATAGAGGGATTCAGTGGGAAACTCAATGCCATTGCTAATGAAGCTCAAAATATGGGGAAGAAATATAAGGATAAGAAGCTTGTGAAAAAACTGTTAAGAAGTCTTCCTCCTAAGTTTGAAACCAAGAAAACAGCAATGGGAACGGCTCTGGATATCGACACTATTGATTTCGATGAAGTGGTAGGCCACTTGCAAGCGTATGAGATGGAAATCCCTGTAACTAGGGCTAGCAGTTCAAAGGGAATAGCTCTTGTTGGTGAAGAGAGACAAGACATTCTGGAACTTAAGAACGAGATGGGCTTGATGGCTAAGAACTTCAGCAGAGCATTGAAAAGGGTTGAAAAAGGAAGTAAGAAGACGTTCTCTCGATCTCAGAACAATGAAAGGGAGCGAGATAGGTCTGTGAAGAAAAATGATCAACAATGCCATGAGTGTCAAGGATATGGTCATTTCAAAGTAGAGTGTCCTAATTTAAAAAGAAGAGAACTCAAGTGCTTTGAGTGCAAGGGTTTTGGTCACACAAAGGCTGAATGTGTAGGCGGTCAACCAAGAAAGGATAAATCTTACATTGGAATGAGTGAAAGCGAATCTGAGGATGAAGAGGAGGACTCAGATGAGGTAACAGGATACGTGGCTTTCATGGTGGCCATCGACGAAATCAATGAGTCTTCTGACAGTGAAACAGATGTGGAGATCAAAGAAGAGTCATCGGATTCAGAATTTGAAACAGAGTTAATGGAACATTCGTCTGAGAGTGAAGCAGAGGAAGACTCTGTGGTTGATGTTCAAACAGAGTTCCGAAAACTGTATGAGAGCTGGTTGCTGTTGTGTAAGGAAAAGATTGCCCTGGTTGAAGAAAATGAAAATATTTCAGAATCAAAAGAAGAGATTGAGTGAGTTACTCGATGTTGAGAAAGAGAAGGTTAGGTCTCTTAATCATGAACTATCTGAAACCAGAAAGAAGATTCACATGCTGAATAGTGGAACTAAAGATCTGGAGAAGATTCTCTCGGTTGGAAGAATGGGAAACAACAACTTTGGTCTTGGATATAACGGTGTTTTTCTAGTGGAGAAACACATTTTGTGCGTGGGAATAGCTCTACATGTGTTCTAACAGAACTGAGAAATGATCAAATAAGAAACATGACTGAAGCTGCTCAGATACATGTCAAATGTGAAGCTCTCTCTTACGGACAGAGGGATGGTGTGAGAAGGTTGAGAAACCATGGATGCTTTTACTGTGGAAAAATCGGACATATTAAAAGGTACTGCTACAAATTTGCTGATAAAGTGAGAGGATTGATGAAGCAAGGAATGGCCTATCCGAATTTTAGAAGAGAGTCTCAGGTTTGGGTTGTGAAGTCTGACTTGAGGTGTCATGTTGCGTACACTTCAGCAAAATCTCTTTCAACTAAACAGTGGTATTTTGATAGTGGTGCTTCTAGACATATGACTGGAACTCAAGAGAATCTAAACAATTTTTCTGCTGTCAAAGAGAGAAAAGTCACGTTTGGAGGTGGAGCACAAGGCAGGATCAAAGGAAAAGGAGACTTAACAGATTCTGAGTTGCCTAAGCTGGAAAATGTGTATCTTGTTCAAGGTCTCACTACTAATTTAATCAGTGTGAGTCAACTCTGCGATGAAGGGTTGAGTGTGACATTCAACAAGGTAAAATGTTGGGCAATTGATGAGCAAAATCGAATTGTCCTCTCTGGAATTCGCAGTGGAAATAACTGCTACATGTGGGAACAGTCACAGGTCTGTTTGAGAGCTGAGAAGGATGATCTAGCATTGTGGCACGAGAAGCTTGGGCACATGAATGTCAGAAGTATGACTAGGATAGTCAACCAAGAACTTGTGAGAGGTGTCCCAGAACTAAAACATGTTGACAAGATTGTGTGTGGAGCTTGCAACCAAGGAAAACAAATCAAAGTTCAGCATAAGAAGGTACAAGGGATTCAAACTTCTGAGGTTCTAGATCTTGTTCACATGGATCTCATGGGTCCAATGCAAGTTGAAAGCATTGCTGGAAAAAGATATGTGTTTGTTCTGGTGGATGACTTCTCAAGATATGCTTGGGTGAGGTTTCTTAGGGAAAAATCAGAGACAGTTGAAAGCTTTAAGATTCTGGCCCTTCAACTCAAGACTGAGAAGAAAGGAATCAAGCAAATCAGAAGTGATCACGGTGGAGAATTTCAGAATCAATTCTTTGACAAATTCTGTGAGACTCAAAGAATTCTTCATCAATACTCAGCTCCGAGAACGCCGCAACAAAATGGTGTGGTGGAAAGAAAAAACAGAACTCTCCAAAACATAGCGAGGGCTATGATTCATGGGAATGGAGTTCTTGAACGGTTCTGGGCAGAGGCGATTAACACTGCATGTTATTTGATCAATCGGGTTTATGTAAGGATGGGTACAAACAAGACTCCATATGAGATATGGAAGGGGAAGAAACCGAGTCTTAGCTATTTCCATGTGTTTGGTTGTACTTGTTACATTCTAAACGACAAGGATCAGTTGGGAAAAGTTGATGCGAGAAGTGATGAAGGGTTCTTTCTTGGCTACTCTACAAACAGTGTAGCTTTTCGGGTCTACAACAAGAGGAGCAAGATGATCATGGAATCTGTGAATGTGGTTTTTGATGATGGGAGTCTTCCGTTGGTCACTGTCTCTTTAGAGCCAAAAGTGGGTCAGCCAATTCAGATCACGGAAGTGACGCATCAGAAGAAAACGTCTGAGTCTGACCATGAAGAAGATGCTCAAGGTACCCCACTTGTGAGCACACGCAGAGAAAGTCTTCCCTCACAAGTTCACAAGAATCACTCGTCCAAAGACGTAATAGGAGACATCAGAGAGGGGATGAAAACCAGAGGGAAGCAGATAAACTTTATAGAGATGGTGATGTTCTCGTGCTTTGTGTCAATGGTTGAACCGAAATCTGTCAATGAGGCCTAGGAATACTATTTTTGGATTCTGGCAATGCAAGAAGAACTTGAGGAGTTTGAACGCAATGATGTTTGGATTTTAGTTCCTCACCCTTCTGGAATCAACATCATTGGCACCAAATGGATATTCAAGAACAAAGGGGATGAAGATGGGAACATTACCAGGAACAAGGCCAGACTTGTTGCACATGGATACACTCAAGTGGAGGGGGTTGACTTTGATGAAACATTTGCCCCTGTTGCAAGATTGGAGTCCATTAGGTTCCTACTGGGTACAACATGTCAAATGAAGTTCAAGTTGCATCAAATGGATGTTAAAAGTGCCTTCTTAAATGGGGTCATCCAAGAAGAAGTTTACGTTGAACAACCGAAAGGGTTTGAACATGCATCATGTCCGTATCATGTGTACAAACTGAACAAAGCTCTATATGGTCTGAGACAAGCTCCCAGAGCATGGTATGAAAGGCTTACTACCTTTCTGATCAATCAAGGATACATGAGAGGAAGTGTGGATAAGACCTTGTTTGTCAAAGAAAATCGAACCGGGATGATAATTGTTCAAATATATGTTGATGATATTGTTTTTGGTGGAACCTCTCAGGAACTGGTTGAAAACTTTGTGAAGACAATGACCACAGAGTTCAAGATGAGTATGGTGGGAGAACTCACGTATTTTCTGGGTCTTCAAGTGAAGCAAACTGATGGAGGAATTAGTGTCTCACAAAGCACTTATGCAAAAAACCTGGTGGAACGATTCGGGATGTGTTCCAGCAAGTCTGCAAGAACTCCAATGAGCACCTCTGTGAAGCTATTCAAGGATGAAGGTGGTAAGGGAGTTGATGAGAAAGTCTACCGTGGGATGATTGGAAGCCTGTTTTACCTCACAGCCAGCAGACCGGACCTATGCTTGAGTGTGGGACTTTGTGCAAGATATCAGTCAAATCCAAAAGAGTCTCATCTCTCGGCGGTAAAGCGGATTATCAAGTATGTAAAAGGGACAATGAACTTTGGTCTCAACTACACACGAGATACAAATCAGAATTTGGTTGGGTATTGTGACTCAGATTGAGCTGGGTGTGTAGATGACCGCAAAAGCACCTCTGGTGGATGTTTCTTTCTAGGCAACAATCTCATCTCATGGCATAGCAAGAAACAAAACTGTGTCTCTCTTTCAACGGCGGAGGCTGAATACATTGCCTTGGGAAGTTGTTGCACTCAGCTCATGTGGATGAGACAAATGGCCTTTGATTATGGTATGATTTCGGATCCCTTGCTTGTGAAATGTGATAATCAAAGTGCCATTAACATATCTAAGAACCCTGTACAACACTCTAGAACTAAGCATATTGATATTCGTCATCATTTCATAAGAGAATTGGTTGAAGAGAAAGAAGTGGTCATAGAACATGTGTCCTCTGAGTGTCAACTTGCTGATATTTTCACAAAACCTTTGGACTTGAACACATTTGTTAACTTGCAAAAGTGTTTAGGTGTTTGTGAACTCTAACCTTCTTCCTAATGAGTGTTTGTGTTGAGACAGGGATCGGATGTACAGTGTGAAGTTTTTTTTTCTGTTTTGTTTTCAAAAGGGGCTGTAAATCGTTTGCTCAAAACCTCTTTCTTTAAAGTTCACTATGGAAAAGAGCTGCCTTCCATGCCCTCAAGAGCTGATATGTTTAGTGTGATTTGAGATTGAGGGATGAACACAAAACCTTCGGTGGTTCTTGCAAAGGAAGAGATGAGTTTGCAGAAAGGAGCAGTAGGAAGCAACTCATCGCAATGATAGAGCAGTGCTTATCACAAGAAACAAAAAAAAAACAAATCAAAAACTTGACGCAAAAGGAGAAGTGAAAAATAAAGACCTCTCAAAGTCTGATCAACTCTATCAAAATTAGATGTTGGGTCAGATTTGATGTCATCGAGCCTGCGCCAAGCCTGTTAATTCTCAGTCACACTCGTAAGCTCTAGTAGGTATGTCAGTGTGAAAGCTAACCATAGTGGATCAGCATGTGTGAAAGCTCCTCTGAACGGAGAAATAACTACCATGTTGGAACGGGAAGTTGCATTAAGTCGCAGCCCAAAAATTTCAGGCTTATCACTGTGCAGACGATCCTGGATTAAGTCGCAGCACATTGCTTTGGAAATTGAGTTCCGGCACATGGATACTTTCTAAATCAAAATGTTGAACTCCAAGGGCAAGAAAATCTGAGTTGACCTCACAGGTATGCACGTTCTCAATTACCTTAAAGAAGAATTTGTGTTGATATGGCTTAGTGTTTCATTCATCTAGTCATAATAGCTCACACGTGTGTGTTTTTTTTTCTGGGTTTAAATGCACTGATGGTTGTCGTGAGTTGTGTCTTCAAAGCAAAATTTTCAGGATCAGATTGTTTCCAAGCATGGCAAGAGGGGCTAATTTGTCATGCCTCGTTCTCGAACCAGAGCCCAACTCCGTCAAGCAGAAGAAGCCAAGCAAAAGCGAATGGAGGAGGCTCGCCTTGAACTTCATGACTCTGACAGCTCCATCGAGATGGTTCCGGCATCCTCTACCTCTGTCAATTCTGGAACATCAATGAGCCATCCTACTCCCAAGGATACACCATCGCCCATGGTCGATTCTCTCTCCTCTGACGATGAAGACTACCAGACAGAGGATTCACAATCTGACTCGGAGGGCACACCTTCCCTCGAGGATGAAACGATTGATGAAACACTTGGCTATTTTCTTCGCACTCGCCATCAGGATCTTCCTTATGATCCCACTGATCTTCGAAGCATCAATCGCTATCAATTGTCTGTCCTTGATGGCGCTGACCCATCTTGGAGCAGTCCTATGGAGAATCCCGTATCCCTGCAATGTTTCTCCAAGTCAGGTCAGTTGCGCTATCAGAAATATCGCAATCGTGACATTCTCGTTGAACGATTTGTTCCCCGCTCTAAAGCTAATCACGGCATGCTTGAAGTAATTGTGGCAAATGGTCTTTTTGAAACTATTTCTGTCCGAGAACCCTTTGTCAAGAATGTCATCTTGGAATTTTATGCAAATTTCACCTGTACTGCTCATCGTGAAAGGAAGGATGGTTTATATGTTTGAGGTAAAATCTATGAGTTCTCACCCGCGTTAATCAACAAAGTCTTCCGCACTCTAAATCTGCCTGTGAGAGATTCCACTGAGATTTATGTCGATGCGTCTACTCCTACCATTTGTGGTGATCTCTCTGGAAATCGTCTTCGTTGTTGGAAAGGGTTCAGTCCCTCACTCCTTACCCCTGATATGGCTCATGTCCTTGGAATTTGTTGCTTTAACTGGATGCCAACGAAACACACCACAACTGTCACCAAAGGACGTGGACTGCTCCTCTACATGTTGGCCAAACGGAAACCGTTCAACTTCGGGAAGTTCATCTACGATCAGATCCTTCACGTGGTAATGAACGCAGGAGATTCATCGATTATCCCTTTTCCCTCGCTGATTTATCAGGTTCTTCAATTTCAAAGGGAAGTCTCTTTACTTCCGGATGAGCTCCCTGAGCAGCCTCTCCTCGAATACAAGGCTGATGCGCGTCGTGGTCTAGCTCGAAAGGAGACTCCAGTTTCCTCATTTGTGTTTGGTCGCTCCCTGGTCGCTGATTTGAAACATACCTCTGCATTGCTGTTGGACATGGCTACGCGTCTCGAAGGTAAGTTGCTCTGATTTGGTCTTATACCTTCTGTTCTGTTCTGGTCTCATACTTGTTTTTAACTGAAATATGTCACCCAAGCAGGGGGAGAATATGGAGATGCTCAGTTTCAAGAGAATTTGTTTACAGAAAATAATGATGAGGAAGCTCAAGGATCTGAATTTGTTGCTGATGATGAAACTAATTCTGGGGATTAAGGTGTGAGGAGTAGAAATCTAGGGGGAGTCTATGATCATTGTAGAAAATGAATGGGTAGATGCCGCAGATCTTTGAACCCTTATGCTTAGTCTTTGTACTTGCAACTCAGGATGCTTTGTATTTTTTTGTCAAAAACTCTTTTGCTTAAATGGAATGAATTTCGGAGATAAATGTGCATGTGTATCTCTGGTAGAGTTTGTCTTGTCTGTGTTGCAGGAAAGCTTGGATTAACATATTCAGTCAAAAAGGGGGAGAATGAAAGTGTGAGCTTTCTGCAGAAGTGAAGTCTGCAGTCTTACTGGAACAGCAACGGAGATGTTGGAACAAGAAGACTGCAGAGGTGAAACATTGAACGTGAAGTTTTTAATGACGTGGCAAGAGTTGCTGAGGTGGACTTGTAAAGACCAGTAATCTAACCTAGGAGCTTCTTGCTGTCTTATATAATTATGAAGCAAGGAGGCTTAAAAAAGATTAGCCGTTTTAGATCTGAAAGTTAGAGATAAGCTTTCAAAGGAAAAAACTGTAAGAGCACTTAGTGCAGATCGGTGAGAGAAACATAGAAGTTACATTAACTGTAATTCTAGTGTTTA
>PKMM01009772.1:79816-174005 GCA_002933915.1 Eutrema heterophyllum | reverse complement strand
ATATAGATATCCGTTTAACATAAAGCAAATCACAAGTATTATTTTTAGAAAGCGTAAATTTATTTAACCTCTCCGTGTATTTTGTGTGCCGGTACGTACATATTTATGTTATTGTGGTTTTAAAATGTTTATGTTAAAAAAAAAAAAAAAAAGGTTACTGTATCGATTGAAGTGTAACATATAGTTTGATAAAGATAAAGGAAATGAAAATGTTTGAATCCCGTTTTCTGTTAATATACAAAACTCGATGATGAAAATTTGTTGATATGTAAGGTCTAAAGAAAGGAATGCCATTTACGTACTAGAAGGTAAGATACAGAAATCCCTAAACATTCTTTGTCTGTTTGCCTCTTCACTTTAAACAAGAATCCTACCCTAGACAGAATGATTTCTTGGATGGCAAACAGCAATCTATGAATTTTTGAATTCAAGTCCATGAACCTCAGAACCTGTCCTCTCACTATTGTCACTTCATTTTTGGTCCAATTGAATTCATGCTAGGCACTCAATGTCCCTTTCTTTTTACTTTCCACAATCTACGGCTTTTGTCACGTGGACGTGTTTTCTTTTTACCACAGCCTAGCCAGTGGTTTTCTCTATTTTTCTATGAATTTACAGCAATAATGTTCGCACACTAAAAGAAGAATTGCATACTGAAAACACATTGACTTGTCAAAGTCTTTTCTTTTAGTGTGCGATTCGGGTTTTGGTTATTTATTCACTATTTATCTTCCACAGCCTAGCCAGTGGTTTTCTTGATTTTTCCTTGGGAGCTGAGAGAGTATGGAGGCTTCTCTTGGGCTTTTGTTGGTGCTCATTGCAACTTTGGCCATCATTCATATTGTTCAAGCTCAAGACCAACAAGGTATCGTATTTTTTCTATATACATCCTTCCTGCTTCTTCTATTTGGTTCTCAGAAGTGCACTGGTTTTTATGGTTAATATATCTTTACAATGTCTATTAACAGGGTTCATCAGTTTGGCTTGCGGGCTACCCTCGAATGAATCTCCTTATAAAAATACTGGTACTGGACTGTGGTTCTCTTCGGATGAAAATTTCACACAGAGCGGAAAACCTGGTCGAATCAGAGGAAATCCGGAGGGATACGCGAAGCCATACGACACGCTGAGATACTTTCCAGATGGAATAAGGAACTGTTACAATCTGAGTGTGGAGAAGGGACGTAAATATTTGGTCAGAGCTACATTTGTGTATGGAAATTATGATGGTCTTAATATTAACCCGGTGTTTGATCTTTATCTTGGACCTAATCTATGGGCGAAGATAAATTTACGAGATGTGAGTGGTAAAGATATCTTACACAATGCAACATCAAACTCGATGCAAATTTGTCTCGTTAAGACTGGGGAAACTAAACCGCTAATATCCTCTTTGGAATTGCGGCCAATGGGAAATAATTCTTATATCACTGAATCTGGCTCCCTGGATCGTTACTATAGGTATTATCTTAGCGAGTCAAGTTTTCAGATCCGGTAAGTCAACTTCAAGTGAACAATGCCTCTTCTCTTTCTTCTCTGTTTGTTTTGTTTTGTTTTTGTGTCCCCGTTTTGCTTCTGTATGTTCTCCTTTGTCTTTTACACCTTTTGCTATGTTTCCAACACAATGTTGTTTTATCATGGAACTTATTTCGCTGCACTTATAGTTTTACAATGAAAGATGTCATATATGATGATTTATGATAATCAAACTGATAAGATTAGAGTCCAAGACGGTGAAAAATGATATTGTTCATCTTATTTACTTATTTCACTGCTAAAACAACATTGTTCCCACCCGCAGGTACCCCAGAGATGTCCACGATCGCATATGGGATCCATTATTCATGAAGGAATATTGGACACAGATTTCCACTGCTCAAAAAGTGAACAATTCCAACCATTTTGTTCCACCGGAAGACGCACTTGCAACTGCAGCCATACCTACTGATTCCAGTGCGCCATTGACGATTAAATGGACTTCAGTAAATCCTGATGAAAAATATTACTATTACGCACACTTTGCTGAGATCGAAGACTTGCAGGCGAATGAAACCAGGGTGTTCAACGTGCTATGGAATGGAAGATATTATGGCCCTATGATTCCAGACAAGCTAAAAACAACTACTGTCTTTAGCAAGTCACCTCAAACTTGCGATGGAGGGAAATGCAGTTTCCAGCTTATAAGAACCAACAGATCAACTCTTCCACCTCTACTTAATGCTTTTGAAGTCTACACAGTTGTTCAGTTTCCACAATCCGAAACAGATGAAAGCGACGGTATGTGACTTTTTTTTATTATAGTAAAGAAACAAATCATAAATACAATAGAGTACTCAAGACATCTACACCTTTGTATGTCAGTGGCTGCTATAAAGAACATCGCGGCCAGCTATGCATTGAGTAGAATCAACTGGCAAGGTGATCCATGCGTCCCTCAACAACTTAGGTGGGACGGTTTAAACTGCACCAACACCACGGATGTGTCCATGCCTCCAAGAATCACTACTTTGTAAGTCGAAAGTTTAGTGGTACACGCTCTTCAAACTCTGATAGTGATTATGATCATTAACACTCTGAATGTGATTTTGAACATTTCACTAGAAACTTGTCTTCGAGTGGTTTAAATGGAACAATAGCAGCTGCCATTCAAAGTCTTACGCAACTAGAAACATTGTAAGTATTACTATGGTTAATTGAAGGCGAGAAATTGGTAATATTATATTATATGGATGGGAATAAATTTGATAAACCCTCATGCCTCTATTCTCTCTTGGGAACATTAGGGACTTGTCGAACAATAACTTGACTGGAGAAGTGCCGGAGTTTCTAGGCAACATGAAATCACTGTCGGTCATGTAAGTTTAATTTCTCTGAACATATATTCTAATGATTTTTAAATTCCAACTCAGATCATGGTCTTTTTTAACAGAAACTTAGGCGGGAACAGTCTCAATGGTTCAATCCCTCAAGCTCTTCAAAGGGAAGGACTAAAGCTATTGTAAGAAACTCTCCACATAGAATTATGAACTTTTCTCAGTTGTTATCCACAACCCTTTTGTGCATTTGATGTCCTGAACAACCCTTTTCTTCTTGTAGCGTTGAAGGAAATCCAAGGCTTTGTTTCCCTGATTCATGTATAAAACCACATAAGAAGAAAAAAATTGTGCCAATTGTTGCATCAGTTGCTTCTGCAGCCATTTTCATTGCTGTATTGGTTCTTTTTCTTGTACTCAAAAAGAAAAAGTCAACGATTCTACAAGGTATTTGCAAAAAGATATCAAATAAGAATACATATAAAGTCTTGTGAATGCCGTTGCTCTGTTGCATTAAAAGAAGAGATAGAAATAGAAAAACGATATGATAACATCCTTATTCTGATGTACAGGTCAACCGAGGACGTCAATGATGAATGTTACATTTGCTAATAAGAACAGCAGAAGGTTCACATATTCAGAGGTCATCAAAATGACAAATAACTTCCAGAGAGTTTTAGGTAAAGGAGGGTTCGGCATGGTGTATCACGGTTCTGTAAATGGTTCTGAACAGGTGGCTGTTAAAGTACTCTCTCCATCTTCAACTCAAGGCTATAAAGAATTCAAAGCAGAGGTACTCATAGTTATGTAATCTTCCCAACTTTACCTATGATCTGTATTTATCATCAGTTATGGATTTTAACATTTTCTTGACATGAAATGTTACCTTAGGTTGATCTTCTTCTGAGAGTTCACCATACAAATTTGGTGAGCCTCGTCGGGTATTGCTATGAAGGAGATCACTTGGCCCTCATCTATGAATTTTTGCCCAATGGAGACTTGAAACAACATTTGTCAGGTAATATTTTTCTAGTGATTTCACGTGTAGCATTAACTCATAAAACTCGGAAAAGTCGAATGGATATAATGATCTAATATACAGGAGAAGGAGGTAGATCCATCAACAACTGGATTATTCGACTACGAATAGCTTTGGAGGCAGCATTAGGTTCGTACTAAGTTAAAAACCATAGGACAAGATATTGATTCAATTGGGTTTACAATAAATCAGTTGATATAGATGACTCCATTGCATAGGATTGGAGTACTTACATATTGGATGCACACCGCCGATGATTCATAGAGATATCAAAACTGCCAATATATTGCTGGACAAGAATTTCAAGGCCAAACTCGCAGATTTTGGGCTCTCAAGATCTTTCCAAGGTGGAGGCGAGTCTCAGAATTCGACGGCAATTGCTGGTACTCGGGGATACCTGGATCCCGAGTAAGTATTAGTAGTTTTCATATACACACACAAACACTTGTTCTGAAACTTTCTTTTCCTTCTTCAATGGTTAAAGAGTATATACCATGTTTTTTTGTCTTGCAGATGTTACCGTACAAGTCGGTTGACTGAGAAGAGTGATGTCTACAGTTTCGGGATCGTGTTATTGGAGATGATCACAAACCAACCCGTGATTAATCAAGCCTCTGAAGATTTACACATAACACAATGGGTTGGCTTCAAGATTAACGGAGGTGATATTATTGAGATTATGGATCCAAACCTTTGTGGGGTTTATGACTCTAATTCTGCATGGAGAGCTGTTGAGCTGGCAATGTCATGCGCGAATTCTTCTTCCTCAAAACGACCATCCATGTCTCAGGTTATTAACGAGCTAAAGGAGTGTATTGTGTGTGAAAACTCGAGGATAAATAATAATCAAGGATTGGAATCTCAAGCAATGAACATTAGCTTGGACTCTTCGGTGGTTCCCATGGCAAGATAGTGTCAAGTGTTTTTTACTTGTGGCACTAATAATGGAAGAACAAATTGATAAATTAGTTACATTTTTGGCAAAATTTGTGAACTAGTCGAAATTTTTCATTTTGCTTTGGTCATTGACATGTCCAGATCATACTATCTGTTCTTTTGGTTATTTTTGGGTTCTTCATATGTGTGGGCGGAAGATATTTGATCAGGGCTTGGTCTATATATGGAAATTATGATGGTCTTGACATTAAACCGATATTTGATCTTTATCTTGGACCTAATCCATGGGCCACGATAGATTTGGAAAGACGAGTGAATGGTACACGAACTGAGATGTTCATATTCCAACATCAAACTCGTTGCAGATTTTGTCTTGTTAAGAATGGGCCGATTAGAAATAATTCTTATATTACTAAGTCTGGTTCCTTGAACAATGAACACTTTCTTTCGGATATACGTTAGAAATTCAGAGATTTTTATCTAAGGTAATTCAACTTTAGCTCAACACTACCTCTTCTTTTGTGTTCTGTTTTGCTCTGTTTTGTTTCATCACTCTGTTTTGCCAGTTTTGCGGCTCTATTTGTGCTCTGTTTCCAAAACTTAGATGGCTTTGTATCCGATCTGATTCCACAAATACGGATCAATTGAGGATTAGTTCTGTCATTTCAATAGAAGATCGGGCAGATCTGAACGACTTACCGGTGAGTCCAGCCGTGAGCTTGGTGATGAGGACGCCGGTTACGGCGAATCCAGTGATAAACGGCCAACATCGTTTCCATTCTCTCTTGAAGAACACTGGCCATGGATCGAACAACCTCANTTTTTTTTTCTTAATTTTTGGATTTTTCTGAATTTTTTTCTCAAATATATTTATATTTTTCTAAATTTTTAGGCTTTTCCTTAAACAATTAAAAAAAAAAAAATTTGGATCTAGGGCATAGGCCCCTCTCACCACCCCTAGAGCCGGGCCTGATGGGACCCATAATTCTCCCAGATTCATGGCCGGATCCGGAAGGTAAATATGGTGATGTTTTGGTTCTTTGTTTTATGAGTGTGATTCTTGAGTGACATACCGTGAATGTTAATGATTGCGCTGTTAGATAAAGAAGTACAAAAGAGATTATATTTTTGTGATTGTAAGTTTCTTGATGGTTTCCTGGGGAAAAGTTACTGTAGTTTGTGTAGTAATTTACACTGTTGTCTGCTTGCGGTTCCAATATGGAATTAATGATTTAATTGTAATATACAGTATTAAGGCCTGCTAACCTACACCAATCTAAGTCAACAACCATTAGAAAGTTAACTACTTCTTAGCATTTCATGACTTCATGGTGGTTCGGTATCTGTTTGTGTGGATTAATAGCTTCTCTGGTAATAAGATGGCTAATCACCTTCGCTAAACTTACAAGACTCATAAATTAGTGAGAGCTGTCAAACAAACAAGGAAAGGAAATTCTTCATGGATTATTGATTCTCCTTTGATGTAGCAAATTATTCCTTAACGTGCATCTGGGTCTGCTCCTTATTTTCCACTAATAGTGATGTTGGAGCATTGTTGTCTTTTATTTTCCACTAACCCTCACCTTTATTCCATTGACTTGACAAAGTCTTTTCTTTTACAGCATGATTTGGGTTATTTATTCGCTACTCTTATCCTTCTTCTTGTTGCATACTGAAAACACATTGAATGGTTTGGGTTTGCTTATTTATTTGCTGTTTATCTACAACAGCATAGCCATTGGTTTCTTGATTTTTCCTTGGGAGTTAAGAAAGTATGGAGAGTTCTCTTGGGCTTTTGTTGGTGCTCATTGCAACTTTGGCCATCATTCATATAGTTCAAGCTCAAGACCAACAAGGTACCTTATGTTTTCTATATACATCCTTCCTACTTCTACAAACGGTTTTTTTCCTTGAAATTTTATTTTCACAATATGTTTTGGTTCTCAGAAGTGCACTGGTTTTTATGGTTAGTCTTTATCATGTCTGTTAACACTCAACAGAGTTCATCAGTTTGGATTGCGGGCTACCTGCGAACGAACAGTCCCCTTATTATGAGACTTATACCAGGCTGCACTTCTTCTCGGACACAACATTCATCCAGAGTGGAAAAACTGGTAGAGTTCATGCAAATCTGGTCAGTACATTGAAGAAGCCATACACAACGCTTAGATATTTTCCAGATGGAATACAGAACTGCTACAATCTGAATGTTGAGAAGGGGCGTAAATATTTGATCAGAGCTTTCTTTGTATATGGAAATTACGATGGTCGTGACATTAAACCGGTGTTCGATCTTCATCTTGGACCTAATCTATGGGCCACGATAGATTTAGAAACACAGGTGAATGGTACACGGGAAGATATCTTACACATCACAACATCAAACTCGCTGCAGATTTGTCTTGTTAAGACAGGCGAAACTACACCCCTAATATCCGCCTTGGAATTACGGCCCATGGGAAATGATTCTTATATCACTAAATCTGGCTCCCTGAAACTTTACTACTGTTATTATCTTAGCAAGTCAGGATCTCAGCTACGGTGAGTCAACTTCCACTGAACAATGGCTCTTCTTGTTTTATTTTTCTGCGTCTCTGTTTTCCTTCTATATATGTTTTCCTTTGCCTTTTGTACCTTTGTGCTGTGATCTGTCAAAGAACTTCTACACAAAAAAGACATATTATAGCGGTATAAATGATATTGTTCCTTGACTTCATCCCATTGCTAAAACAACATTGTTCCCACCCCCCCCAGGTACTCCAGAGATGTCCACGATCGTATATGGGATCCATTATTCATGAAGGAATGGACACAGATTTCCACTGCTCAAAAAGTGAGCAATTCCAACGATTTTGTTCCACCGGAAGTCGCACTTGCAACTGCAGCCATACCTACTGATTCCAGTGCGCCATTGACGATTAAATGGACTTCAGTAAATCCTGATGAAAAATATTACTATTACGCACACTTTGCTGAGATCGAAGACTTGCAGGCGAATGAAACCAGGGTGTTCAACGTGCTATGGAATGGAATACAATATTATGACTCTCTAATTCCAGACAAGCTAAAAATAACTACTGTCTTTAGCCCGTCACCGAGAACTTGCGATGGAGGGGAATGCAGTTTCCAGCTTATAAGAACCAACAGATCAACTCGTCCACCTCTACTTAATGCTTTTGAAGTCTTCACAGTTGTTCAGTTTCCACAATCCGAAACAGATGAAAGCGACGGTATGTGACTTTTTTTTTATTATAGTAAAGAAACAAGTCATAAATACAATAGAGTACTCAAGACATCTAAACCTTTTTATGTCAGTGGCTGCTATAAAGAACATCGCGGCCAGCTATGCATTGAGTAGAATCAACTGGCAAGGTGATCCATGCGTCCCTCAACAACTAAGGTGGGACGGTTTAAACTGCACCAACACCACGGATGTGTCCATGCCTCCAAGAATCACTACTTTGTAAGTTGAAAATTTAGTAGTACACACACCCATTTTTCAAGATCTTTAGTAGCAATTAGATCATTAACACTTTGAATGTGGTTTTGAACATTTCCCTAGAAACTTGTCTTCAAGTGGTTTAACTGGAACCATAGCAGCTGCCATTCAAAATCTTACGCAACTAGAAAAACTGTAAGTACATTACTATTGTTAATTAAACGCGAGAAATTGGTATCATATGGATGGTAATAAATTTGATAACCTCCATGTCTTTATTCTCTCTTGTTAACATCAGGGACTTGTCGAATAATAACTTGACTGGAGGAGTGCCGGAGTTTCTAGGCAACATGAAGTCGTTCTCGGTCATGTACGTTTATCTCAACATATATTCTAATGCTTTTCAAACTCCATCTGAGACCATGGTATTTTGTTAACAGAAACTTGAGCGGAAACAATCTCAATGGTTCAATTCCTCAAGCTCTTCAAAGGGAAGGACTAGAGCTAGTGTAAGAAACTTTCCACATAGCTTTTGAAGTTTTCTCAGTATCATCCACACTCCTGTTTTGTGCATTTGATGTCTTCAGCCACCCTTTTCTCATTGTAGTGCTGAAGGAAACCCAAGGCTTTGTCTCTCTGGTCCATGTAGAAAACCACCTAAGAAGAAAGTTCTTGTGCCAATTGTTGCATCAGTTGCTTCTGCAGCCATTGTCATTGCTATATTGGTTCTGTCTCTTGTACTCAGAAAGAAAAAGTCGACGACTGTTGAAGGTATTTGCAAGATAAGCAGCAAATAAGAAAACTATAAAATCTTTTGAATGTTGTTGCTTCTTTACATTAAAAGAAGAGATACAAAAAAAAGATATGAGAGATGAGAATGTTTTCATTCTTATATACAGGTCTACAACTGCCACCGAGGACACCAATGGACACATTTGCTAATTCACCTGAACCTTCATTTGATCAGAAAAGCAGAAGGTTCACATATTCAGAGGTCATCAAAATGACAAATAACTTCCAAAGAGTTTTAGGTAAAGGAGGGTTCGGCATGGTGTATCATGGTACTGTAATTGGTTCTGAACAGGTAGCCGTTAAAGTACTCTCTCAATCTTCAACTCAAGGCTATAAAGAATTCAAAGCAGAGGTATTCTCAGTACTGCAACCTTCTGAACCAAACTATATGATCTGCTTTTAACATCCCAAAAGTTATGGATTTCTTTGTTTTCTTCAAATCGATGCCTTAGGTTGATCTTCTTCTTAGAGTTCACCATACAAATTTGGTGAGCCTTGTCGGGTATTGCTATGAAGGAGATCACTTGGCCCTCATCTACGAGTTTCTGCTCAACGGAAACTTAAAAGAACATTTGGCGGGTAATATCTCTTTCTAGTGACTGATTTCTAAGTTTTGGGACTTGGAAAACTCGAAAGGATCAAACGATCTAATATACAGGAAAAGGAGGTAAATCCATCATCAACTGGGGTATTCGACTACGAATAGCCTTGGAGGCCGCGCTAGGTTTGTACCAAATCAAAAGCCGGCTTTATGATAAATCCATTGATTAAGTTGGCTTTATGATCCATTGATTTAGATTACTTAATTGCATAGGATTGGAGTACTTACATATTGGATGCACACCGCCAATGGTTCATAGAGATGTCAAAACTACAAACATATTGCTAGATGAACATTTCAAGGCCAAGCTTGCCGATTTTGGTCTCTCAAAATCTTTCCATGTTGGTGGCGAATCTCACGATTCGACGGTCATCGCTGGTACTCCTGGATATCTTGATCCCGAGTAAGTACTATTAGCTTTTTCACATCACACTAATTGTGTTGAAACTGCCTTCCTTGCTAAACAATTGAAATCATATAAATATGTCACATGCCTTGCAGATATTACAAATCAGGTCGGTTGGGTGAGAAGAGTGATGTCTACAGCTTCGGGATCGTGGTATTGGAGATGATCACAAACCAACATGTGATATCTGAAAATTCTCACATAACACAATGGGTTGGCTCTAAGCTTAACCGAGGTGATATTAATGGGATCATGGATCCAAACCTTTGTGGGGTTTATGATACTAATTCTGCATGGAGAGCTCTTGAGCTGGCAATGTCATGCGCGGATCCTTATTCCGCAAACCGACCAACCATGTCCCATGTTATTATCGAGCTAAAAGAGTGTCTTGCGTGTGAGGAGTCGAGGATAAGTAAGAATGGAGGCTTGGAATCTCAAGAGATGAACATGAGCTTGGACACTTCCGTGCTTCCTGGGGCAAGATAGTTTGTGCAGCAACCGATCACGCACCGGGTCATTCCTTACGCTTATGTTTATGTTTTTAAGTTGTGTCTGTCTACTTGTGCTTGTGGTACCAACATGAAAATCAAACAAATCAATGAAAATTAGAATTGGGTCCCAAAATGGCGACATCCCCTAAATGTATGGCCTAAACCCAAACGAGATCTTGTTTCACTGTTTGTGAATGGCAACTGATGAACACGAACGGGGGTCTCGCCGTCGTATACGGTCGTTTTATCACCGGAGATTCTCATTACTTGACACGCCGAAGACTGCGGATATTACATAGGTGGAAAGGCCCAGATTTCTCTCGAATTCGCTGCCTCTGAGTTATCTAGAGAGGTTTGTTCTTTGAAATTCCGAAGCTTATGCAAAACTCATTTCACTTCACAATGATTTCAGCTTTTAATTGTGGGTCATGTCTGAAATTGTTTCTTCGTTTGTGGGGTAAGCTGTCTGTACTGAGACGAATGAAACAAATTTAGGTCCAAGTCAACCACCATTGTGTGTAGTTTGTCACAAACATTTAAAAATTGGGTCTCAAAACAAATGGGCTAAACCCATCGGCACTGTTTTGTGAATGGCAATTTCTCTTGCCTCGGAAAAAAGCATGTATGCTGTTCGCACTGTCACTGATAGAAAAGTGTGACGTTTTCAATTTCTTTTTGAAAAAAATTAAAATTAAAACAAAAAAAAATCCGCTGCCGCGGGGTTGAACCCTGAACGTTTTGGCCATGAGGACTAGGTTTAACCAATGCGCTACAATGGAATTTTTTGTAAACTATGAATGATAATTGTGTATATACATATTTAAATGATTTGAAAATCTGTATTAAGATTTATAAATCCTTGTGAAATCAACTGATTTTCAAATCTAGCATGTGAATTTTAATTAATATTTGTAAATTTGTAGGTTGTTTCTTGGATTTGAGTCTTTGTATTTTTAACATGGAATTTATTCCAAATCCACTAAAATCTATTGTAAAATCAAATCTATAAGTAAATAAGTAGGATTGAATAACATGTGATTTAAATTAGTATTTATAAATTATAGAACCAATAAAAGCAGATTTGAACTTGGATTTTAAAATCAAAGAACCAATAACACTGAATTTGAACATCTCTTAAGAAGACATTTTTTGAAAATGAACGTTGTTTTGTAAGTTATTACATATTATGTAATTATAAATAAGAAATGATATAATTGTCTTTTTGTTGTGAATAAAAGAAAGAGAAGAAGAGAGAGAGAATTGTTGTGTCTTATTCCATGAATAATGAGAGGTATATATAGGTTTACAAAGACTTGGAGAACAAACTAAACTTTGAGAATAAGTAATGGGCATCCATATAATTAATTCATAACACTCCCCCTTGGATGACCATTATATAAAAATGATCCTAATGCGCATAAGATCCTGCCTCGTTAAAAACCTTACTAGGAAAACTCAATGGGAAAAACCATAGTTAAGGGAAAAAGAGTGCAGCGCGCTATTACTCCCTCTTATGAGTACATCACTTGAAATGTTTGAGATGACGCGATCCAGTATGATGAACTAGTTTCTTGAAAGTAGCAGTTGGAGACGTCTTGGTAAATAAGTCCATCAAATCTTCACTTGAACGAATTTGTAGTAGATGTACATCGTCATTCTTCTGCAATTAATGGGTGTCGCAGATGATCCATCATGATCATTCTCTTTGCTTCTAATGATCTCATTAATCTTTGGAATGGTGATAGACTTTCATATTTACATTCCCTTAGGTGTCTATCATATGCGTGTTCTTTGTTGCCTCGTTAAAACCTTGTCATGGAAAAACCCAATGGAATAAAAACCATGATGAGGAAAAAGAGTACAACCACGCACATCATCATATTTCTCCCCCTAGAAGCATCTTCTTCAAGAGATGCATTTCAATCATATATATCATCTTTAGGGAATTGATATAAGCATAACATTAGTTAATACACTCGTATGACTATCATAATTTCTCAGGTTATTGGACTTCTGGTTCATAACATCATTTTCATATATAAGATATTTTCTTTGTCTATTTGGACTTCATGCCAAATTTCCTTGTACTTACAATCTTCTAGATATTCATATTGTACATACTTGTACATACGAGCTATTCATGCTTCTTGTTATATGAAAGTACATCTTTCAATCATGAAAGAGATATCAGTAAACTACTCAAATAACATTTAAGTTTGGTACTTCAGGACCAACTAAATGTAAGCATTTTCTATGTTAAATCCTGCAAGGATCTTTGAGATAACATCTCTTTCGCTAGATCTTTAATTTGTAATCTCAAAAGATTTCATTGGAAGATCTTATATGTGTAAAAATTGTGCAGGCTGAAAACAGTGCAGAATTCGGGTATAATCTGACCCATACAGATCATGTACAAAATTCAGTTCGTGCAAAACGAGCACAGTCCTACTCGTGCAAATCTCAGGCACATATGCCTTGATTGTTTCAATTCATAACAATATCGATTTAATCTTATATAGTAATGTTCTCGAGAACTAGGGCTTGCTGTTTCTAGCAGTTTAAATCCTTCTAGGCTGCTTCTGGCAGTTTAAATCCTTTTGAGACTAAATCAAGTCTTTCTCTTATTGTCAGACCCATAAGGGATCTTAAAAATAGTTGCATCCACCACAAGAAAGTATATCACTTTCATTCATCTTTCACATAAAGATCCACTTATGTCTTACTAGTTTTACACTTTCAAGTGTACGGACTACTGGCCCAAATACTTCTCTGCAAGAGATTCTAACTTTGCCTCTACGGCTTTTTTCATGATTGGCCAATCATCACTTCATGTACATTTTTCAATAAATCTTCTTCCCGCGGTTTATGATCCTCAATTCTCATCAACTGCTTCATTGCATGCAAAATTATTATCGACGTCGATTTGCTTTTGATTCCATTTTATTCCATACATGATACAACTAGTTGAAATCTCTTATCATTACCAGGTACCTGGATTTCCTTCTTAGTCATGTCTAATGTCTCTTATGGAGATCCTCCATAATTATTTGATTCCTCGATCTTGCCATTTCATAATCTACTCCATTTCTTTTCGAGGATTCTAATCCTTGGAACCAATATGTCTATCATGCTTCATGCGATCTCTAGACTCAATAGCAGTTGATATTGTCCCCCAGGGACATCAATATTAATTGGAGCACAACTGGTATATGTGACTTTGTCACTCAATCAGGGTCAGGAAATGCTTATTGCATCTAATTTGCTAAACTTTGCAAATGAATTATCTTTTGAACTTCTAGTGCACATTCTTTATGAGGATCAAGATAATTTCTTTCACTGATTTTATTTTCCAGCTGTTTATTTTCTTTTCCCCCCTTAATTGTTGGAAAGACTGACTCACTGAAATAACAACCTGTAAATTGAACCTTATCCCTTGTTCATGCTCAATATATTTACTCATCAAGGGAGATTCATATCCAACATATATTCCTTAACCTCATTTGAGGTCCCATCTTAGATCAATGTGGTGGAGAAACATTACATCCAAAAACTTTAGTTAGGAAATATATGGTTTCTGACCAAAAACCAATCTTGGGAGAACTCAAAATTATTTGTTGGCATAATGCGAATCAATGCGGTTTCACTCTAATTAATTAACCAAATACTTTCGCAAAGATACTGATAGTTGCATAATTTAGTCCATTTTAGCATACATTTTAGTTGGCATTTTGTGACTTTTTGCATTCATTTCATGGTTTTTGGTCTAGTTTGCATCCATTTTAGAGTTAATGAGTCTTAAGTTAGTTCTTGCATATGTTTGTGTGTTGTGGAGTCTTTTAGGTACCATTTGGAGCTTATGGAATAATGGTGGAGCTTGGAGGAAGATCATGGGGCAAAAGGAACCGGTTTGGAGCAAGAGTTATGCCCAAAGATCAAGGCAAATGCAGAGGCCGTCCGACGTGCTTCAAAGATCGGCTCAGAAGAAGACCTTGCGCTCATATTCAGCCTTGGAGTACTTGATGCAAAGTGTAGATAATTGAGTCATCTTTCCAACAGAGGTTGTTTCATCATGTTCTGAGCCTTATTGCGGAAGTTATCGTCATTTCACTGAACATACGTCCGTCTGGCGCGATATTGATTCAGACAGAAGTCACATCGGTATGGTGCATCGGTGAAGTGCATACCGATATGGACTCCCAGAAAACACACAGGAGAATCCTCGGGAAGCTGCGTCGGGCAACTACACACCTATGTGAGCTCCTCATGAGCAAAATACAGAGTCCGTCCAAAGCGATTCAAAGATCGACTCAAATGAAGGGTTTCCATTTAGATTTAGCTTCGGCGGTCTTCATGAAAGTTGTAGATAATTGAGTTAGCTTTCGTTTGAAGGTAGTTTCAGATCATTCTGAGCAGTGGTTCAAGAGATACGACAAATTTAGTGAGCACATGTCCTTCTGGCATCGATTTGGACTAATGACAGAAGTCACATCGGGGTGCTGCATCGGCCAGATGCACACCGATGTGACTCTTGCGACCCACTTATGTATAAATGATTAAGAGACCTAATTATTATCATATCTTGTTTTAGTTTTAAGAAAAAAAACACATTTTTAGAGAGAGTTTAAGGAGATTGTAAGAAATTCTTGGTATTTTTATGAAAGTTCTTGTTTGTTTTCATCTATCTATCTATTTCTAATCATCTAACCATGAATCTAAACACCTCCTACATAGGATTTGTTGAGATTATCATGGTTTGTGAGTAGTTTCTTTAGAACTTTGGGTATGGTATATTAGATGTTTTCTTGCTAAATCATGATGCTTAGGACTTAGTTTATGAAGAATCCTTACTTGTTAGGTGTGATTAATGCTAGATTAGCCTTGAAAAAGTTGATTTAGAAATTAAGGAATTTCACGCCCGGAAGGTGTTCGATGAAATTCCTCAACCAAACTTAGCAAGTGTTTTACATTCCTAGCATATGGAAATGGATGTCTAGGGTGTTTAATGGCTATTTAGACTTGAGATTAATGCTTGTTGATCATTTAATTGCAAATGAAAGTTTGTTCTCAATTAAGTGATTAGTGAAGTGATTATTGTCATGGAAGTGGATTAGTCTAAATTAGTGCTCTAAGGCCTAAGGATTAGCATTGTTTGATTGTTTGAGTATCATGTTTTAGCTAGAGAATGTCCAAGTCGATTACCATTACCCGAAGTTCGTTTGCTTTATCTTGTTTAAATCGTTTTCGTTTTGTTTCGGTTTAAAACTTGTTAGTCTTTTAATTACCTTTGTTATATGCTTGGTTATTTATTATCTTGTCTTTAAATAGATTAGGATCATTAGAAAACCTTTATTCGATTAGCTTAGATTAAGAAGTGTCTCGTATTCTCTGTGTGTTGTTCTCGTGTCTCCTTGTGGATTTGATCCCTAAGTGTTACAATGACATACCATTATATTGTGGTATTGTGCACAATGGGTTAATTGTGCGAACCGTAAAAAGTTCACTATCAGATACATAGTGGATGATCAGTCCAAAATATCTCCTTGTATACGTACCAGAAAACTAATATATTCCAAGTATATTGGATAGTGAAAACCGTATTATCAACTTCCTTTATGGATAACACATAAGAATCTTATGGTTCTTTTTCATATTATTATTGAACCGGAATGGCCTAACCGGTCATGCCAAAACAGTGAGATTTTTAGTAAACTTATGGTTTACTTATTTCCTTATCTTTGTAATATAACCCAGATAATTCGTGCGAAAATCGGGTTGATACGAAATTAAAAATAGATAATTCAAAATCAATCACAGATAATCCGTGCATAAATAATACAGAGAAATTGTGCAAAATCATTCGTGCACAGAGCAATAATAATGGCATATAATTTGTGCATATCGTTTAGGAACACAAACAAAATCAATAACATATAATATTTGCAAAATTCGTGAATCATAAAATAATTTTATAATTCAATAAGATAACTCAAATTTAACCATGTCTGATAAAGCAAATAATATCATAGTGCGAAGATAAAAACCAAATGAAGCCAAAACAACATGAATTCAAGAAAAACCAAAAACCAAAACCAAACACCATAGCTTAAATCAAAGAATCAATTATTCCCTTCAGGGGCTCGGGAATCATCAGCTTCCATTGGAGAGAGATCATCATAATCATCTTCATCATCGTACACGAGGTTTGTTTCTGCATTCATTCCTTTTTGCTTCAATGATTCTTGATAAAGGTCAATAAGGTGCTTTGGTATACGACAAATACGAGACCAATGACCTTTTCCTCCACAGCATTGACATACTTTTGTTACCTTCTCTTCTTTGTTATCATCTTTCCTTTCCCACTTCTGGTGAGAGTACGATTTCTTAAAAGAAACACCTCGGCCTCAACCTCGACCAAAACCATATCCTCGTCCACGACCACGTCCACGTCTGTGTCCACGTTGTTAACCACTTCCTTAATCATCGTGAGATACTACATTTGCTTCAGGCAATGGAGCATAACCAGTTGGACGTAATTGATGGTTTTTCATCAGTAGCTCATTGTTTTGCTCAGCCACAAGGAGAGAAGATATAAGATCAGAGTATTTCTTATATCATTTTTCACGATATTGTGTCTGCAAGACAACATTGTTTGCGTGAAAGGTAGAGTATGTCTTTTCAAGCGACTTTCTCTCCACATAATTCCAATTTGGAAGTTATCCTGAACATGGCTGAGTTGTATTCACTTACAGACTTAAAGTCTTGTAGTCTCAGATGTGTCCATTCATAGCGAGCTTTTGGTGATACCACAGTTTTCTGGTGGTTAAACCTATCCTTTAGGCTACTCCAAAGAACTTCTGGTTCTTTTATAGTCAAGTATTCATTCTTGAGGTCCACATGGAGGTGATGACGAAGGAATATCATAGCCTCTGCTTTTGTTTGAGTGGTTGTTGCACTTCCCTCTTTGATTGCATCACCAAGATTTTCAGAATCAAGGTACATCTCGACATCGAGCACCCAAGACAAATAATTCTCTACAGAGATGTTAAGGGCCTCAAATTCAAGGTTGGTAATGTTCGGCATAATTTACTGAAATAATAAAAGGATGATCAAGTTTCATAAAAATACAATCATCATATCTTATTTTGTTCCTATCATTCCATTAAACTAAGTTCTCAATCAATCAATCAATTCATCAGACAAAATCATATGACCAAATTGTGCAATTTTCGTGATCAAACATGATTTTAATTTGTCTCTGCAAAATCCGTTTTAGAAATCCTCAAGTAAAAGTATGGTAAAATCCAGCAGTGCATAGATCGGGCATAAACGATGCTCTTACAATCTAGCCGTGCATAGTTCGGACATAAACAATTTAGTGAAAAAACAATATTCAGTTAATGACAGAAAATCACAGTGCAAAATCCATTTTAGAAATCCTTATCAAAGTAAAAGTATAGTGAAATCCAGTCGTGCATAGATCGGGTATAAACGATGCTCTTATAATCTAGCCGTGCATAGATCGGACATACACGAATTAGTGCAAAAGTAGTATTCAGATTAATGAGTAATATTCAGTTTAATGACAGAAAATCATCGTGCAAAATCCGTTTTAGAAATAGTGCATGTTATAATATAAATTCGTGCAGATTCAGAGATCAATAAAATACAAAAATCAAACGATCGACAATCATTATTCTAGATAAGCATTAATAACCATCTTTTGATCTGAGGAGACAGAGTCTACCATATGATCATGATCGTGGAGGCATAGCCTACCATGACGATCGATTTGGAAAAGGACATCGCTTGAACTCAGTTCCATCAGTTACGAATGGCACCACATAATGTTTACAAGACAGCGTTTAAAACACATGTTGGTCACTTTGAGTATCTTGTGATGCCTTTCGCCTTGACTAACACACCATGTACTTTTCAAGGGCTGATGAATCATGTCTTTCAAGGCATGGCGAGGAAGTTCCTGCTTGTCTTCTTTGACGATATACTTGTATACAGTCCTACTTGGGAATCGCATTTGGGTCATTTGACAAAGGTGTTTGCAATATTACGCGGCAACAACTCTTTCTTAAGGCCTCTAAGTGCACGTTTGGTGCTACAAGGATTGAGTATCTGGGTCATTTTATCTCGGCTGAAGGTGTGAGTACAGATCCATCCAAGATAAAAGCTATTGAACAATGGCCAACACCCTCTACTCAAAAACAGCTTCGCAGCTTCTTGGGCCTCGCAAACTACTACATAAGGTTTATTAAGGGGTACAACATTATTGCACGTCCTCTTACCAATCTTCTCAAGAAGGAGGGGTTTTCTTGGTGCTCAGAAGCAACAAAAGCTTTCCTTAAACTAAAGGCAGCCTTGACTTCCTCTCCTGTTTTGGCTCTTCCAAACTTTGAGAAAACTTTTGTAGTGGAGACTGATGCATCGAACGTTGGAATTGGGGCAGTTTTGATGCAGGATAACCACCCAATCTGCTATATTAGCAGGGCTTTGGGTCCCAAACACCAATCTCTATCAGTGTATGAGAAGGAGTTGTTAGCGGTTGTCCACGCTGTTCAGACTTGGAGTACTTATCTCACTCACAGGCCATTTATCATCAAGACTGATTATAAAAGCCTTAAGTACTTGATGGAGCAGAAAATCTCAACCCCATCTCAACATCTGTGGCTTTCAAAGTTGATGGAGTATTCCTTTGAAATCCAATACAAGCAGGGGAAGGAGAATTTTGCAGCCGATGCACTATCACGGGTCACTGGTTCTGAGCTGTTACACATCCATCTCTCCCAAGCTCATCAGGAGCTTCCCGATTCTATTCGTCACTTATGGCAAACAAATCCATCGCTGCGTCAGATTATCTCTGCCTTGGAATCTGATCTGCAATCTCATCATGATTATTCATATGTCAATGGTGAATTGCGACGCAGAGGGAAACTCGTGGTTGGTAACGATGAAAAGGTGAACCTTCTTATCTTAAATTGGCTTCACGATTCTGCTATTGGTGGTTATTCTGGTCGTGGTGTGATAACACCATATTTTACATGTTTTTAGGACTTTATTTTCATATGTTTTGATCTCACATTGTATAGTTTTGAGATGTTTTCATGCATTTAGGGTCCAATTGAGTCTCATTGCATTTTAGATGTCATAGGTTATCTTTGCACTCTTTTTGGCTTCTTTGAGCCATTTTCAGGAGTTCTTGGAGTTAGAGGAGTGTGGGTAACCATCATGGAAGATCAATGGGGCAAGAAAGACAAGGAAAACATGAAGAAAACACTGATAAGTGATTTTATCGGCCATATGGCCGATAAGACGGGCCGATAGAATCGTAAACTGTAGTTTTCCAAGCCGTCGCTCCTGTCAATGCTCAGTTGAAGAGTTTTATCGGCCATATGGCCGATAAAGAAGACCGATAAAATGGCTCACCTAGTGTTGAAGAGTACCAGCTCCTGTGAGAGTTTGTATCGGTCACCTGGCCGATACAATGTGCCCGATAAAACCAAAGATCAAGCATCGAGAACATGTGTCTAGAAGATCGACTCATAAGGAAGCCTTCCCTTTGGATTTAGCTTTTGACCTCTTCATCAAAGTTGTCGGCAATTGAGTTAGCTTTCCAATGGAAGTGGTTTCAAGTCGTTCTGAGCTGTATTGAAGGAGTTACATCCGATTTAGTGAGCATATGTCAACTCTGCCGCGAAGGGAATGCATCCGAGAATGAAGGCTCACTGGGAAGGTTTTATCGGCCATATGGCCAATAAACCAGGCCGAATAAATGATCAAATTGTGTTTAAGACTTTTGGCTTGACTTTGGGTCCCTCCACTTTTGTATATAATCAACACTTAGTGGTGGAGTCTCAACAACTCTCCATAGACAAAAATTAGTCATTTTTAGCTTCTTTTTACTGTTTTAAAGTCTTCTTCTTCTCTCTTAACACTTTTGTTCATGACTGATTGAAGATCTACACCATTTTAGTGAAGATTTCCTTACTTTTCTTCCATCAATCTTCTTATTTTCATTATGTCTTTCTTTTGTACAGTTTATATTTGTGATTTAGCTATATGTGAGTAGTTCTTTTAGGGTTCTTGGGTAAAGTAGATTAGGGTGATTTTAGGTTTGTTCTTGATGTTTAAAAGGTAGATTACTTGATTTCCTTTCTCATTGAGTGTTCTTATTGCTAGATTAACCTTGACAAAGTTGATTTAGAACTCTAGGGAATTTCATGCCCGGAAGGTGTTCGATGAAATTCCCCAATGAATTCAATGAGTGCTTTTCATATCTTAGCCAATGGAAAATTGATGTCTAGGGTGAATTGTGGTTGATTAGACTTGTGCTTATTGCTTGTTAGTCATAGAATCGCGAACGGAAGTTTATGACGATTGATGACTAAGAAAAGGGTCAATACCATTGACATGGATTAATCTTTAGTAGTGATCTAGGGCCTAAGGAGACAATTGATTGAATGTTTGAGTGTCTAGAATAGATTGAGAATCACCCGAGTCAATTGCTTTACCCGAGAATTCGTTTGTCTAGATTTGATATTAAACGTGTTTAGCTTTCGCTACTTGTTCATTTCTCTATTTTGTATGTTTCAATTTGTTCGATCAAAAACCAAAACCAGATATTCGCTTAGATTAGATAGCGTCCTGTATTCTTAGTGTGTCGTTCTTATTTCCCTGTGGATTCGATCCCTAAGTGTTGCAATGACATGCCATTAGATTGAGGCATTGTGCACAACGGGTAATTGTGCGGACCGCAAAAAGTCCATTATCATGATGCGACTCTGCACAGAGTGAAATCGCTGTTCTTTTGGCCAAAGATGAATGTTGAAGTTCAGCGATATATCTGCAACTGTTCAGTTTGTCAGAGGAATAAATTTGATCAGGCTGCTAAATCGGGTCCTCTACAACCTCTTCCAGTCCCTAAAGGTGTGTGAGAATCGATTAGTATGGATTTTGTCGAAGGCTTCCCTCCCTCCTTTGGTAAACATTGCGTACTGGTGGTTATCGACAGGTTGAGTAAGAACGCGCACTTTCTGCCCTTGTCTCATCCTTATACTGCAATTGAAGTAGCTCAGTTGTACATGGATCATGTATTCAAACTACACGGGATGCCACAGGATATTGTTAGCGATCGAGACCCTACTTTCTTGAGTGAAGTTTGGCAAGAACTCTTCAAAGTTCATGGGGTTGAGCTGAAATTTTCCACTGCCTACTATCCATAAACAGATGGTCAGACAGAGATCACTAACAAAACCTTGGAGACTTATCTTCGGTGCATGGCTTCTGAGGCACCTCATACATGGAGCAAGTGGCTTCCTCTTGCCGAGTGGTGGTACAATACCACCTTTCACTCTGCTACCAAGTGCACACCATATGAGATCATCTACGGGCAGCCGCCACCTCTCCATTTGCCTTACTTACTAGGGGAAAGCTAATCTGCAGTGGTTGATAGAAGTTTGCAAAAGAGGGAAGAACTCATTGCTATGTTAAAATTCCATCTGATGCGAGCACAGAACCGGATGAAGCAGTACGCTGATTCTCGCAGGTCATTCAGAGAGTTCAAGATTGGGGATTACGTATTTCTCAAACTCCATCCATATAGACAACACTCACTCAAACAGAAAAAGGTACCGCATAAGCTTTCCCCTCGCTATTATGGTTCTTTTTGCGTTCTTGATCGTGTGGGAGTTGTTGCCTACAAATTAGATCTCCCTGCTACTGCTTCCATTCATAACGTGTTTCACGTCAGCCAATTGAAATTGTGCCCTAACACCCCTTCTACTGCTCCTGCTCTGCCACAATATCTCTTTGACATCGGCAACGACAAAGAACCCAAATTTATCCTTGAAAAGAAGATGGTTAAGCGGCAGAATAAAGCAGTGACTAAGGTGCTAGTCCAATGGAAGGGACAATCTCCGGAACAAGCTACATGGGAGTTCTATCAAGACTTCATCGGCAAGTATCCAGAGTTTCATCCTTGAGGACAAGGATGCTCTCAACAAGGGGTATTGTCACATGATGACTTTTCTTCCCGGTTATCTATCTCTTTAATTGCAATTCTACTTTGATCCGGTATGTGTGTAAACCGGTTTATCTTTCGGTTGGTACGTTTATGATGTAATCAAATACACTTGAGTCATTACGAAAAACAATAACAATAATATTCCTCACTCTCTCTTCTACTTTTCTCTCCGATTCTCTCTCATCTGTTCTTCCTCCTCTTTCTCCATCGTCATCTTCTACAGGTCCTTCTTCCTGAGGTGATTTCTATCCCCTTCTTTCTATCTTCTACATCTGTAACTGGGTTGATCCCATTTCTGGTTACTGATATATCTTCACCGTTACATTCAACTGGTTCCAACTTTGGAAAGGAAGGAACGATTGGATCCGATGAAACCATTCGCAAGCTTCACCTTCGAGACAATTTTGTGCAGCGTTACATTTTTCGTCATCCGAAAAATCAAACCAAAGAAAATTCACCACCATTCGCCAAATCCATGGCTTTGGATCACCATTCGCGAAGATTGGAAGCTCCATCACCTCCTCTGATCGCGATTGTTCGATCCTAAGCGCTCACGGCGCACCAATTTGATAAGAACAATGAACTATATTGAATGAATATGAAGGATACAAGCCCAATCGCATCAGATTGAAGACTCCATTCTTGATCTCACAATGAGACTCAAGCCAAGCCAATGACCTCTACAATGACGGTGAAAACAAACTATGACTCCGATCTTTTTATATCCCAGATCCTTTACAATATCGACTAAAATAAGCTCCACCAATCAAACTGCCACCTATCAACTGCAGTCAACTGTTTCTGCTCCTCAGTCAACTTCTTCTTCAATAAGCTCTTAACAGCCTATCAGAAAACTCGGGGATAAGTAAGAATGCAGGCTTGGGATCCCAGGAAATGAACATTAGCTTGGATGCTTCGGTGGTTCCCATGGCAAGATAGTTTTGAGTGTTGTCTTCTTGTGGGGGTACCAATAATGGAATCAATAAATCAATGATTAGTTACAATTTTAGCAAAAAAACATTGTAAACTAGTTAAAGAGTATTTGTTAAAGTGTGTATGGTCTTATAGATAAACTCGAAGTCGGCAATTTTCAATTTGCTTTGATCATTGACATATCAAGATCATATTCTCCTCTTTTGGTTTCATCATATGTGTCTTGAGTACCACGAACAGGTCATTTTGCTGTCACCATCGACATTTCAAATATCATTTTTCTCCGTTCTTTTGTTTCTTGTATGTGACTCGAGTGCCACGCCGTGGAAGTTCATGGAATGAGGATTACTCAATAAACAGATGCAGAGAAATTTGAGATAAATTGCTATTCACGACATTTAATTGATATTCACTTACAACAACCTAACACTGAGCTAATACATGTGACCGTCGCGTTCAAAACGAAGATTCTTCTTCTGTTTCGCTTCCACACAACCGTCACTGGACTCGCCGGAGCGGACAGATAAATGAGATGCAAGACTCAGATTTCTCTTCGAAAATGAAAGATACTTTTTGCTTGAACATTCGACAATTAAGTGACTAATTATACTAAAAAAAAATTAAAACTTTAATTTGTGGGTTTCTACTCTATGAGCTGTGATAATGTCCCCTTGTCTAGAATTGGTTTCTTTCATATTGATCCACTTGCCATTTTTAATCTTTGTGCTGCCTATGACACAAAGCTAGGTCTCTCAATCCTAGTCAAGACCATTAGAAAGCAACTATTTCTGAACATTTCTTCATACGCCACAGTGGCCAACTAAGCATCTATTGTCTTACCAAGAAACTGGCGTACTATATTGCATACCAATGTCTATAGCCAAGTTCTTGTTGGAACATTCTATTTTTTTTGTTTTGAGAATGTTGTAACTGTACTGCTTCTGTGGCCATTGTTATCGTTTATGTTTTGGTTCTTATTTTTTGTTTTGAGAAAGACAAAGCCGTCGTCGTAATTGTTGGAACTATTTTTATAAAGCTTGTGGGCTTGAATCCGTTACCCAAAATTACAACTATAAACTCAAAGAATCTCCCGTAGTGCGACGGTTTTAATAGATTCGTGAGTCCCAGGATACAACCATTGAATCCGTTATCACAAGCACTATAAATTTTGGGTAATTAGGTTATATCAAGTCTAAATATAATTAATATTTTGGGTATGTAATTGTTTTTTGGGTATTTCGGATACCCATTCGGTTCTTCGGTTCGGTTCTATTCGGGTCCGGGTCTTTCGGGTAGAGGAGATTAGGACCCATTCGGGTATTTTGTCGGTTCCGGATTCGGTTCGGTTCCTCCTTTTTCGGGTCGGTTCCGGTTCGGTTTTTCGGGTCTGGGTATTTTGCCCAGGCCTAGCTTTGATAATGGCTTCCTTGTCTGGAATTGCTTCTGCTGCCTTTGATTTCATCTTGACCAAACAAAAGTCAACAACCATTTGACTATTTCTCAGATTTTCTTCCTGCGCCATGGTACTGAGTCTAGTGAGTATAAAAGCCATATAAATATCTAATATCTTATATCTTTGTTGCGTGATTGATACATTCTTTGTAAGTTGTTAGTAATACTAAAAGCAAGTTGCATGTTATTGTCTGACCAGGAAACTAAAACTAGAGAATGATGATAAACACGATATATATTATGATAGTGATGTTGGAACATTATTATTCTTCTTCTTCTTCCCATGGTAAATTAGTTGCACTAGAAATAAGAAAATAAGGACAATTCTGTTCGCATGTTGGTCACTATTGATCTTGTTCAAGCTCAAGTGTAAATTGTTGTAAACACTGTTTCTTCATGCGGACTTATTTTGCTTGGTACATTGTGTGCCTAATGTTGTATATATTGTTGTGGGTTCTATGATTCTATATGTATTCATATGACTAAAACAAAATCAAGTATAATACATATAAAAGTCAACGACCATTAGAATGTCAACTCTTTTCTGAAAATTTCATCATGCATCATTGTCGCGAGTCTGGAGGCTATTAAATCCAATATCTTTTTTTCTATGATTGACAGGTTCTTTCCAAGTAAAATGCATAATTGTCTGACCAAGAAACTATACTGATGTACTATTCCACAAATAACATTGTTATCCTCTTGTCTCTCTTCTTCTTCCCATGGTGAAGTTGCACTAGAAAACACATTTACTCTTTCTTTTCATTGACTTGAAAAGGTCTTTCTTTTAGTTTCCAATTTGGTTATATAAGAATCATTTCCCATATTCTCCTGTTATCTTACACAGCTTGGCAAACGTTTTCTTTTGTGGGTAAGAGAATATGGGGAGATTTCTTGCATTTTTGCTGCTTCTAATCGGAACTTTGGCAATCATTCATATTGTTCAAGCTCAGAGTCAGAGCCAACAAGGTACTCACATTTTAACTGACATATATACATATGTATGTGTATTCTTTTTCTCCTTATTACCATTTTGGCAGTTCTATCTGTACGTTCTGATCTTTTAACGGTGAATTTTGTTCCATATTGCTTAACAGGGTTCATCAGTTTGGATTGCGGGCTACCCGCGAATGAACTGTCTCCTTATAATGAGGCTGGTACTGGATTACAGTTCTCTTCAGACGCAACATACATCAAGAGTGGAAAACCTGGTAGAGTTCAAGCAAATCTGGAGAATAATAGACTCCTGAAGCCATACACAACGCTGAGACATTTTCCAGATGGAACGCGGAACTGCTACAATGTACCCGTCGAGAAGGGAAGAAATCATCTGATCAGGGCTTGGTTTATATATGGAAATTATGATGGCCTTGACATTAAACCGAAGTTTGATCTGTATCTTGGACCTAATCCATGGGCCACGATAGATTTGCAAAGACTAGTGAATGGTACACGAAGAGAGATGTTTCACATCCCAACATCAAACTCGTTGCAGATTTGTCTTGTTAAGACTGGGGAAACAACACCGATGATCTCAGCCTTGGAAATACGGCCCATGGGAAATGATTCTTATAAAACCAGTTCTGGTTCTCTGAATCTTTACTTTCGGGTGTATCTTACCGAATCAAATAAATACCTGAGGTTAATTTCAACTTTAACAGTATCTCTTGTTTTTCTTCTGTTCTTTTGTGGCTCTGATTTCTGGATACTAAGCAAAAATGTAAGACAAGACAAAAAAAAAAAACAATGAAACAGAGCAATCAGATAATATTACAATATGGATGGTGTAAGAGGACCAAAAATGATATTTATTCATTCTTATTTACCTAGTACCCTTCTAAAAAGGTATTGTTCCCACTCAGGTACCCGGACGATGCCTATGATCGCCAATGGATTGCGTACTTTCGGAAGGAGTGGACCCAGATATCCACCACTAGCGATGTTGGAAACACCAACAAGTATAATCCACCAAAAGCCGCACTTGCAACTGCCGCCATACCTACTAATGCCAGTGAGCCCTTGACGATTGAGTGGACTAATTCAGAAAAACCTGATGATCAATACTACTTGTATAGACACTTTGCTGAGGTCCAAGACTTGCGGACTAATGAAACCAGGGAATTCAACATGGTATGGAATGGGGAAGTTATGTCGTCTGACCCTGTAACTCCTGAGAAGTTAAAGATAACTACCTCTATAAGCGTGTATCCAAGGACCTGCGCTAGAGGGGAATGTAGTTTTCAGCTGAGAAGAACCAACAGATCAACCCTGCCACCTCTACTTAACGCTTTTGAAGTCTTCACAGTTATTCAGTTTCCACAGTCTGAAACAAATGAAAGCGATGGTATGTTTCAGTGTGTTTCAACCTTATGCATATAAGTTCTGTTCTTTTGTATGTTAATTTCTAACACCCGAAAATATTTGTGTCAGTGGTTTCTATAACAAGCATCAAAGACACCTATGGATTGAGTAGAATCAACTGGCAAGGCGATCCATGTGTCCCTACAAAGCTTAGGTGGGACGCTTTAAACTGCAGCAACACGGATATCTCCACACCACCAAGAATCACTTCTTTGTAAGTCATAAGTTCACTAATACACACGCACACTCGCTCTTCAAAGATCTGTTAGTATTCATGATCATTAACACTGTGAATGTGGTGTTGAAATTTCACCAGAAACCTGTCTTCAAGTGGTTTAACTGGAAGCATAGCAGCTGCCATTCAAAACCTTACGCAACTAGAAAAACTGTAAGCATGTCCATTGTTGATCTAAGGCGAAAAATTGTTGTATTTTCGTAATTATATTCTCTCCTGCAAACTTTAGGGACTTGTCGAATAATAACTTGACCGGAGAAGTGCCGGAGTTTCTAGGCAACATGAATTCATTGTTGCTCATGTAAGTTTCTCTCAATCATATTTTCTAAATGCTTTACAAATTTCCTCTCATGTTCATGTATGTATCAAACATTTTTTCTAGTGATTTTCCAATTCACCTTGATCTTCATTGCTCTTTCTATGCAGAAACTTAAGCGGGAACGATCTTAATGGTTCAGTTCCTCAATCTCTACAAAGGAAAGGACTCGAGCTATTGTAAGAAACTTCACACATATTTTGTGAACTTTTCTCGATTATTATCCACGAACTTTTTGCGCAATTTATGTCTTAAAACAACACTTTTTCTTGTAGTCTCCAAGGAAACCGAAGGCTTGCTCCCTCTAGTTCACCCACAAAGCCAGCTAAAAAGAGCTTTCTAATACCAATTGTTGCATCGGTTGGTTCTGTAGCTATCCTCATTGCCGCATTGGTTCTTTTTCTTGTTCTCAGAAAGAAAAAGCCGTCGACTGTAGAAGGTAATGAAAGGGATACATATCAAAAGAAAACCGGTAATTCTCAGGAATATGGTTTTTGCTAACCCCCTAAACTCTGATCTAACAGTTCTTTGCCCGCCACCGAGTAGGCCAACAATGAATGTTCCATATGCTAATTCGCCTGAGCCATCAATCGAGATGAAAAAGAGAAGGTTTACTTATTCAGAGGTTATGAAAATGACGAATAACTTCGAAAGAGTTGTAGGGGAAGGAGGATTTGGCGTTGTCTGTCACGGTACTGTCAATGGTTCTGAACAGGTAGCTGTTAAACTACTATCTCAATCGTCAACTCAAGGCTACAAAGAGTTCAAGGCAGAGGTATTTGTGGCACAATTTTTCCAAGAAGTATTTGTTTTTAACATCACAAAGGTTATGGACTTCTTGTTTGGTGAATTATAGGTTGATCTTCTTCTGAGAGTTCACCACACGAATTTGGTAAGCCTGGTCGGATATTGCGATGAAGGCGACCACTTGGCCCTCATCTACGAGTTTGTACCCAATGGAGACTTAAGACAACATCTATCAGGTAAAACTTGGTGTACCATTTTCTAGTGGATTTACATGTATCATGAGCTCATGAAGCAGTTTTTCTTTTATCATGAGCTCATGAAACAGTTCTTCTTCTTGAAAATTCGAAAGGATCTAATGATCTAATACACAGGAAAAGGAGGCAGATCCGTCGTCAGTTGGGGTATTCGGCTAAGAATAGCTGCGGAGGCAGCACTAGGTTTGTATTAATTTTAACCGTACGTAGAACTATAATTTAATGTGATTGGTTTTACAATAATTAGTTAATATGGATGAATCCATTGCATAGGTCTTGAGTACTTACACATTGGATGCACACCACCAATGGTTCATAGAGATGTCAAAACTACAAACATATTATTGGACGAGAATTATAAGGCCAAACTCGCTGATTTCGGGCTCTCAAGGTCTTTCCCAGTTGGNTTTTAGGGTATTAATTTGAGCATATCAGTACCCTAGACTTCTCACTGATCTTAGGCCATGGAAACCGAACTGTTGTGCGAGGAGGCAATGGTGATGAAGGCGTAGGAGCCTCGGGTGGTGTGTCGAGTAAGTTTCTACCGAAAACCACTGTAAAGTTTGTAGAATTCGCGGTCTGAACCTTGTAGCGGTTCTTGGTGAGACAAGCGATAACCGTTCCCACAGTCCAAACCCCTTCGGCTAAGAACTCGACTCGAGCATGCAACATGTACTCTTTCTCTGGTGGGGTAGAGCTGGATGCGGTATCAGTGCGTGCTCTCTTCTTAGGTGCCATCTGCATCATCAACAAACACAAAACACAGCATAAATCCAACATCTCTCTCAAACACAGCAATCTCGGCCAAGGGAAAGAGTAAGCATTGACCGATACCAAGCTGGTATCGATCGATACTCATACGTGTATCGAGCATCACGAAGAACACAATCCACAAATTTCAAAAATTCGAAACTAAGGGTAATTAAGTTCAATGCAGGGTTCGACTAGGCCTAGAAAAACTTCCATCAAGTGATAATCATCTATCCAAATAGGTTCGAAAAGCATAAAAGTCGAAAATCCAACCTTGTGTCACGGATTTGAAAAAGTGAAAATTCGTGTTTCATACCTTGTGGGTCGAGTAAAAAAATGAGAGAATGTGAAAGAGCACGAAAATCCGAGCAGGATAGACACAAAAATCACTCAAATCCGTTGAGAAACGAAGATTTGGTGATTTTGGGGAGAGTGTTTTCGCGTATCGGTCGATGGAGGTTATGAGGAGGAAAAGAAAAACCGTAAGGTTTATAAAGAAACTTACATGTACGTTTAATGACGGGTATCGACCGATACCAAGTGGTATCGATCGATACTAGACCTCCGAATCTGATTCACGTGCACAACAAAACACAAAACAAAAACTAGAAAAATAGAAAACACATATGTACAGACTCACCAGTGGGTTGCCTCCCACCAAGCGCTCGTTTAACGTTATTAGCTTGATTGTACTGCCTTTCAGGCAGTGGGTGCATCATCCAGAGGTATCATGTGTCCATCTGGAATCTCAGTTCTCGCAATGTAGTGTTTCACCCTTTGCCCATTGACAGTGAACTCTTCGCCGGAGGGATTAGTCAGGACAAGTGCACCATGTGGTCTAACCTCCTTGACAGTGAAGGGACCTGACCAACGAGAACGCAATTTACCAGGAAACAAATGCAAACGAGAGTTATACAGAAGTACCTGATCATGGGGTTCAAAAATTATGTCGAGGATTTTCTTGTCGTGGTACGCCTTAGTCCTCTCCTTGTATAGCTTCGAGTTCTCATAGGCATGATGCCTAATCTCATCCAGCTCGTTCAGCTGGATCAATCGCTTCTCAGCAGCAGGCTTGATGTCGAAATTCAGCAACTTTGTAGCCCATGCTGCCTTATGCTCGATCTCCACCGGAAGGTGACATGCTTTCCCATACAGCAAGTGAAAAGGTGTAGTGCCCAATGGTGTCTTATAAGCAGTCATGTAAGCCCACAGCGCATCGTCCAGCTTTGTAGACCAATCCTTCCTAGAAGTACCCATTGTTTTCTCCAGAATCTCCTTGATTTGCCTGTTGGAAACCTCGACTTGTCCACTGGTCTGAGGGTGATATGGAGTAGCCACACGATAATTCACACCATGCTTCTTCAGTAACCTCTCGAAAACCCTGTTGATGAAGTGACTGCCACCATCACTTATAACAATACGAGGCACTCCAAAGCGTGGAAAGATGATGGTCTTAAACAGCTTAAGAACCACCGAAGAGTCGTTGGTTGGACTAGCAATTGCCTCCACCCATTTGGAGACATAATCCACTGCAACTAGAATGTACTTATTCTTGTATGACGAAAAATGACCCATAAAATCGATACCCCAGCAATCAAAAACCTCAACCTCAAGGATGAAATTATGTGGCATCTCATGTCTCTTACTGATCTTTCCTCTCCTCTGACACACATCACACTGCGAGATGAAGGTATGAGCATCTTTAAACATAGTAGGCCACTAGAAGCCTGCTTGAAGAACCTTGGACACCGTCTTGAAAGTAGCAAAGTGTCCAGCATACTCAGAACCATGACAGTGAAACAAAACCTCAGGTACCTCCGATTCAGCAATGCATCTCCTGTAGATACCATCAGAACAATGCTTATACAGGTAAGGCTCATCCCAAAAGTAGCGCCTTATGTTTCGCAGAAACTTTTTCTTGGCATATTTCTTTAGGTGCTTTGGCTCTGTATCTGCAGCAAGGAAGTTGGCAATATCAGCATACCATGGTAGATCGAAGTCAACTGCAGCAACGAGATACTCCTCAGAAGCACCAAGGTGTTCCACGGTCAAAACAGGTTCAGAAACCGACGGGTATCGACCGACACCAGGAGAGTGTCGATCGATACCGAAACCTGTAATTTGTGGGAATTGCAGATTTTCGGTGAAGCCACTTTGAAACCCAGTTTCAATGAAGTAAATTGACTCCTTAGGTAGTTGATCATCAATAGGCACGTCTGCATCGAGCTTCAACCTCGAAAGATGATCATCAACTCCATTCTCTACTCCTTTCTTGTCCTTTATCTCAATATCAAACCCTTGGAGCAAAAGAACCCAACGACAAAGACGAGGCTTGAGATCCTTGTTCTGCATCAGATACTTGAGAGCAGCATGATCTGTGTGAACAATCACTTTGCTCCCAATCAAGTATGGTCGAAATTTGTCAAAAGAGAAAACGATTGCAAGTAATTCCTTCTCTGTTGTGCTGTAGTTCTTCTGAGCATCGTCTAATGTTTTGCTGGCGTAGTGGATGACATGCAGCTTCTTATCCTTCCTCTGACCCAGAATAGAACTTACAGCAAAATCGCTGGCAAAGTCCAATCAGGAGGTTGCACAATAGGAGCACTCACTGGCAAAGTCCAATCAGGAGTTTCGTAATAATGTTTTTCCTAACAAAAGAAAATAAGGGTATAATGGGCAAAAAATACGTTTTTTCCTTTCCAGTAAATATATGTTAGTATAGTACTTAACCAATTTATATATGTTATTCTAGTTTTTTCCCCTTAGATTAAAGTATGAGTATTTTAGTCATTTTTCTATTAAAAACATCTAGATGGAGATATAAAATGATCAAACAAACAAAGGTTTATCTAGATTCATCCAAATGAACAACCAAAAATGGAAATGAACATCATTCCAATGCATCATCCAGATGAATCATTTAAATGGATCATCTGAATGCAAATATCAGATGAACAAACGAACAGGCCCAGACCCTACTCTTAGACTAAATAATTAGGCTGAACTTGTAAGGGACTTACAAATTAGTGAGAGCACAGCCAAACAAAGGACATTCTTGTTGGACTCGTCTGATATAATTGATTGTCCTTTGATGTACCAATTTATTCCTAAACGTGCTTCTGGGTCCCTATTTTCCATTGTTATTGGAACATTGTTGTCCTCTTAACCTGCATCTTCTTCTCTTGGAAACAGATTTATTTACCCATTTTCACCATTGTCTTGTCAAAGTCTTTCTTTTACTGTGTGATTTGGGTTTTCTGATTTATTTGCTGTTCATCTTCCACAGCTTAGCCGCTGGTTTTCTTGATTTTTCCTCGGGAGTTAAGAGAATATGGAGAGTTCTCTTGGGCTTTTGTTGGTGCTAATTGCAACTTTGGCCATCATTCATATTGTTCAAGCTCAAGACCAATATGGTATCAGATATCTTATTTGCTCTATATACATCCTTCCTACTTCTTTTACAAACGTTTTTGCTTGACAAATTCTCTTACAGACGTTTTGGTTCTCAGAAGTGCGCTGGTTTTAATGGTTGATGTNTCTAAATATATGTATTTATAAATAACTTAAAATAAATACTAAATATATGTACTTTGAAATAACTACTCCTATGTATTTTAAATATATATATATATAAAGGAGTTTTGTTTGTGAGAAAAATACTAAATTTTAAACAACTCACTCTTTTAAATAACTGCTCCTATGTGTTTTGTTAATAATTTTAATCTTAAATAATTAGTTTCTCTCTTAGAAAAAATCAAAAATATTTGTTATGGCATGTGGACATCTGCAAATAGACAATTAATTTGTAAAACTGGCCAAACTATACGTGCTTCTGGGTCCCTATTTTCCATTGTTATTGGAACATTGTTGTCCTCTTAACCTGCATCTTCTTCCCTTGGTGAAGCTGCACTAGGAAACAGATTTATTTACCCATTTTCACCATTGTCTTGTTAAAGTCTTTCTTTTACTGTGTGATTTGGGTTTTCTTATTTATTTGCTTTTCATCTTCCACAGCTTAGCCACTGGTTTTCTTGATTTTTCCTCGGGAGTTAAGAGAATATGGAGAGTTCTCTTGGGCTTTTGTTGGTGCTAATTGCAACTTTTGCCATCATTCATATTGTTCAAGCTCAAGACAAACATGGTATCAGATATCTTAATTTGTTCTATATACATCCTTCCTACTTCTTTTACAAACGTTTTTGCTTGACAAATTCTCTTACAGACGTTTTGGTTCTAAATAATATTGCTCCCACCTCCAGGTACATGAAAGATGTCTATGATCGCATATGGGTTCCGTTCTTCATGAAGGAATGGACACAGATTTCCAATGCTCTCGAAGTGAGAAATTCCAACCAGTACGAGCCACCGGAACCGCCCTCAAAACTGCTGCCTCACCTACGAATACCAGTGCGCCATTGACGATTGAATGGAGTTCAGCAAATCCTGATGAACAATATTACTTGTACTTACACTTTGCTGAGATCCAAGAGTTGCAGGCAAATGAAACCAGGGAATTCAATATCCTTTTGAATGGACAACATTTTCATGAACCTATAATTCCAGACAAGCTAGAACTAACTACTGTCTTTAGCAAGTCACCGAGAACTTGCGATGGAGGGAAATGCAGTTTCCAGCTGATAAGAACCAACAGGTCAACTCTTCCACCTCTACTTAATGCTTTTGAAGTCTACGCAGTCATTCAGTTTCCACAGTCCGAAACAGATGAAAGCGACGGTACGTGATGACTTTCTTTTCCAGGTTACGCATATAAGGTCTATTCTTTCTTATGTTAGTAAAGAATTAAATCGCAATCACACAATAGAGTACTCAAGACAGCAAAACCTTTTTTGTGTCAGTGGGTGCTATAAAAAACATTGCAGCCAGCTATGCATTGAGTAGAATCGACTGGCAAGGTGATCCATGCGTCCCTCAACAGTTTAGGTGGGACGGTTTAAACTGCAGCAGCAACACGGATAAGTCCATGCCACTAAGAATCACTACGATGTAAGTCGAAAGTTTAGTGGTACAAACGCCCTCACACACTCTTCAACATCTGATAGTAATTATGATCATTAACACTCTGAATGTGATTTTGAACATTTCACTAGAAACTTGTCTTCAAGTGGTTTAAATGGAACCATAGCAGCTGCCATTCAAAATCTTACACAACTAAAAAATCTGTAAGTATTACCATTGTTAATTGAAGGCGAGAAATTGTTATTATATGGATGGGAATAAATTTGATAAACCTTTATGTCTTAATTATCTCTTGCTAACATTAGGGACTTGTCCAATAACAACTTGACCGGAGAAGTGCCGGAGTTTCTAGGCAACATGAAATCGTTGTAGGTCATGTAATAGTTTCTCTCAACATAGTTTCTGATGGTTTTCAAATTCCACTTAAAATCATGTTTGCATGTTTGCACATGTTAAATAATTTCTCGTTTTAAAACAGAAACTTAAGCGGGAACGATCTCAATGGTTCAATACCTCAATCTCTTAGAAGGAAAAACATGGCGTTACTGTAAGAATTTTTCATATTATCCACAATCTTTTTTTACTGTAAGAATGAACCACTCTAAAACCCTCGTCATCTTGTAGTCTTCATGGAAACCCAAGGCTTTGTCACTCTGGTTCATGCAGCAAGAAATTTCCAGTGGCAGTTGTTGCATCTGTTGCTTCTGTGGCCATTCTCATTGCTGCTTTGGTTCTTTTTCTTGTTCTCAGAAAGAAAAAGCTATGGACTGTGGAAGGTATAATTAGCAAGGCAACTCTCACCCAAATAAATAATATTTTTTAAGTATCATCGTGAATACTCTTGTTTACAACTCCTAATGTTTCTCTTATCCACAGCTCCACAACACATGTCATCAATGGTGAACGTTACAAGATCTGATTCACCAAAAAAAATAATTGAAATGAAAAAGAAAAGGTTTACTTATGCAGAGGTTATTGAAATGACGAATAACTTCCAAAGAGTTTTAGGGAAAGGAGGGTTCGGTGAAGTGTATCACGGCACTCTAAATGATTCTGAACAGGTGGCCGTTAAAGTATGCTTTGCATCATCGACTCATGGCTTTAAACAGTTTAAAGCAGAGGTATATACGTATTATTGTACCCTTTAAACCTTCCCAACTAAACTATGATATTTTTTAGCATCACAATAGATTATGGACATGTTGCTTTTCTTCACATTGGTGAATTAGGTTGATCTTCTTCTTAGAGTTCACCATACAAATTTGGTAAGCCTCGTCGGATATTGCGATGAAGGAGATCACTTGGCCCTCAACTACGAGTTTGTACCCAATGGAGACTTACATGAACATCTGTCAGGTGAAACATATTCTTATGAATATGCATGTATTAGATCATGAAACTCAAATATCTCGTTAATTAGGATCTAATGATCTAATTTACAGGAAAACAAGGTAGACCTATCATCAACTGGGGTATGTGGCTAAGAATAGCGGTGGAGGCCGCACTGGGTTTGTACCAATTAAGTCATACAACAAGAATTGATTCAATTGGTTTGGAGCAATTAATATAGAAGACTCAATTGCATATATAGGATTGGAGTATTTACACACTGGATGCACACCGTCAATGATTCATAGAGATGTCAAAACTACAAACATATTATTGGGTGAGCATTTCCAAGCCAAGCTTGCAGATTTTGGACTCTCAAGATCTTGCCCAGTTGCAGGGGAAACTCATGTTTCAACATCGGTGGTTGCTGGTACTTATGGATATCTTGATCCAGAGTAAGTATAGTTAGTTAACAATTAAATGCACTAAATTTTGTTCTTTGATTTCCTTCTATAATGAGCATATCATGTTCTTCCCTCTTGCAGATATCACGATACAGGTCGGTTGTCTGAGAAGAGCGATGTCTATAGTTTCGGAATTGTGCTGTTGGAAATGATCACGAACAAAGCAGTGATTGATGAAGCCCGTGAAAAGCCTAACATAGCACAAGGGATTAGGTTTGAGCTTAACCGGGGAGAGATTACTAGAATCATGGATCCAAACCTGGGTGTGGATTACAACTCTCCTTGTGTATGGAATGCTCTTCAACTAGCAATGTCATGCGCAGATCCTTCCGCAACGAAACCACCAACCATGTCTCAGGTTGTTAGCAAACTAAAAGAGTGTCTCAAAAACTTGCGTGCAGCCTCTGAGTTACTCTGAAGTTAAAAAGTATCTCAAAAACTTGCGTGGACTCTGAGTTATGCTAGAGTGAAGATGAGCTTAGTAATAATGGAATGACTCTTTACCATGCCATGCTTAGTTTATTAACGTTCTTGTGGCTTTTAATTTGGTGTGACGTCCCAATGTCAACTTTATAGATTTTATTGTGGTTTAAAGACTTATAAGTTGAGTGGTTCCTAATTGTTCCAAAATTTAAATGAGTGGTTTTTTTTATTGGTTAAAATGTGTTAAGTAGTAATGCATATATATAAATGAAAATGTTGGGATCCCATTTTCAGTTGACATACAAAATTTGTCATGTAAATTTGGTGATATTTATAGTAAAAAATAAAGTAATAATGCCAAAAAAGTTTTAGAAGTTTTGAACTAAGATAAAAGTGTTTAAGTTTGTTTATGGATGCAGATGGAAAGGCTTATCAATTGGAGCATTAACTGGGAATTCATAAGTATGAGAAGCTTTGATGTTGAAAAGACGCTATGTTTGAAGAAAAAAGTATTTCGTTTAGTAACATTAAGAAATTAAATCATAACCGTAGATTAATGAAACAAGTTATATGAACCGTTAGATTTGAGACCCACTATTGTGTTTAGTGAACCGTTTTAGGATTTTTTTCCAATAAATTAAAAACAAACAATCACAACTCTTGTGAAACGAATTTAGGATATGGAAGGGTGTGTAATGAATGTGTATTTTCATTGGAATCTCTCTGCCAAGATACTTTTTCGCTAAATGAAAAGCACATTTTCTTCTTGATCGATCTTGACCAGGAGAGAGAAGTAAAAAGGTTCTCGTGAAATATCATGGTGTCTCCATTAAAATATCCATGTGCCACTTATATGTTTTTGTGATTGATTTAATTTTTTTTAAAATTAATTTTAAATTTTACAATTAAAATAATATTAAAAATATTAATATTAAATTGAATGAAATACTTTGTGAGTATCTCATGGATGCTCTTAGATTTATTAAAGTAATTTTAATCGTTTGATGAATTTTGTTTTTCTTATAAAAGAATGCTGACATCAGCAAGAAAGAAAAATACTGACATCAGCAAGAAAGAAAAGTATGTTTGCTATTATACTGTACATAGATTTGTCACTTCATTTTCGGTCCAATTGAATTAATGCTAGGCACTCAATTTCCCTTTCTTTTTACTTTCCACAATCTACGGCTTTTGTCACGTGGTCGTGTTTTCTTTTTACCGCTCTATTATCTTCCACAGCCTAGCCAGTGGGTTTCTTGATTTTTCCTTGGGAGCTGAGAGAGTATGGAGAGTTCTTTTGGGCTTTTGTTGGTGCTCATTGCAACTATGGCCATCATTCATCTTGTTCAAGCTCAGAACCAAGCAGGTAGTCTTCTTCTTCTTCTCCTTCTTGTCAAAGCTTTGCTACTTGATCTAATCCGTTTTAAAACGGTATATGCTAACAGGGTTTATTAGTTTGGACTGCGGACTACCCGCGAATGAAATGTCTCATTATATTGAGTCGGACACCGGATTACGGTTCTCTTCAGACGCGGAGTACATCCAAAGCGGAGAAACTGGGACAATCCAAAAAAATATGGAGGGTAACTTCCTGAAGCCATACACGACGTTGAGATATTTTCGAGAAGGCACACGGAACTGCTACAATCTACCGGTGGAGACGGGAAGGATGTATTTGATCAAGGCTTGGTTTAGATATGGAAATTATGATGGTCTTAACATTAAACCAATATTTGATCTATATCTTGGACCAAATCTATGGGCCACGGTGGATATGCAAAAACCAGAGAACGATGGTACAAATGAAGAGATGTTACACATCCCAACATCAGACTCGTTGCAGATTTGTCTTGTTAAGAATGGGACGACTACACCGTTAATATCCTCTTTGGAATTACGGCCGATGGGAAATACGTCTTATATCACTCAGTCTGGCTCCCTGAAGCTTTTACGTCGAATATATTATACCAAGTCAGAGGCTTACATTAGGTAACCTAACTCTAGCCCAACGTTTTCTCTTCTTAATCCTCTGTTTTTAGGTGCCTCTGTTATGCTATGTTTCTTGTTGCTCTGTTCTCCTCTGTCAAAGAAAGGACTATTCAATCCTCGACAGTGAACAAACATAGTGAAACATTTGATATTTAAGGTTTTGAGATAGACAATCTGATAAGATTTCATTGGTCCAAGCGAACCAAAATGATAATATCAATCTTATTTGTTTACTAAAGAATATCGTTTCCACCTCTAGGTACCCGGGCGATGCATATGATCGGTTATGGATTCCGCATTCTCTGCCGGGGATGACCCACATATCCACCACTAGAGATGTGTCCAATGATAATGATTACAATCTACCAAAAGACGTGCGACAAAATGCTGCCACGCGTAGTAATGAATTGACAATTGAATGGAGCTCAGAAAATCCTAACGACCAATATTACTTTTATGGATACTTTGCCGAGATCCGAGACTTGCAAGCCAATGAAACCAGGGAATTCAACGTGTTATTTAACGGAAAATATGTTCTTAAACCTGCAACTCCTAAGAGGTTAGAAATAACAACTATAAGCAGTTATAACCCGAGTACGTGCGAAGGAGGGGAATGCAAGTTGCAGCTGACAAGGACCCCGAGATCTACTCTTCCACCTCTGCTTAACGCTTATGAAATCTATAGAGTCATCCACTTTATGCAATCCGAAACAAATGAAAACGACGGTAAGTTTTGGTATGTTTCAACAAACTTAATTAAGCACAATATATAGAGTACTCAGGAGAATTTATGTATTAATTCTAACATCACCATAAGTTTTATGTCAGTGGTCGCTATAAAAAGTATCAAAGACGCCTTTAAATTGAATAGAATCAACTGGCAAGGTGATCCATGTGTCCCTCGACCCCTTATGTGGGATGGTTTAAACTGCAGCTACACAGATATCTCCACACCACCAAGAATCACTTCTTTGTAAGTTCTAACTTCTTTCTTCAAAATCTTTTAGTAATCATTAGCACTTTGAACATTAGCACTTTGAAAGTGGTTTTGAACATATCACCAGAGATCTGTCTTCCAATGGTTTAACTGGACCCATAGCAGCTGCCATTCAAAATCTTAAGCAGCTTGAAAAACTGTAAGTATGTGCATTGTTTATTGAAGACCAAAAATTGTTATTATATGGATGGGGATTTTTAATTTGGAGAAATCTCTTTTTTGTTAATTTGTTTACTTTATCTTGCAAATTTCAGGGACTTGTCGAATAATAGTTTGATTGGAGAGTTGCCGGAATTTTTAGGGAACATTAAATCGTTGTAAGTTTCTATCAACATGTACTTGCTAAAAAAAAAAAAACATGTTACTTGTTAATGCTTTTCAAATTACACTTCGAATCATGTTTGCGCATGTAAAATAATTTCTCGTTTTTAAACAGGAACTTAAGCGGGAATGATCTCAATGGTTTAATACCTCAAGCTCTTCAGAGGAAAGGCGTACTGTAAGAATTTTTCACATTATATATCCACAACCCTTTTTTATTGGAAGAACCATTTAAAACCTAAACCTTAAACCGTAAACCCTTGTCATTTTGTAGTCTTCATGGAAACCCAAGACTTTGTTATCCTGGTTCATCATGCTCAAAACCACCTAACAAGAAATTTCTTGTCGCAGTCGTTGCATCTGTTGCTTCTGTGGTCATTCTCATTGCTGCTTTGGTTGTTTTTCTTGTTCTCAAAAAGAAAAAGCTATCGACCGTGGAAGGTAATTTGCCATGCGATTCTCGCCTAATCGATAAATTATTTGAAGTCTCATCGCGCATAGTCTTGTTTACAACTCCTAATGTTTCTCTTATCCCCAGCTCCACTACTACGACAGATTATGTCACCAATGGTGAACATTACAAGATCTGATCCACCAAAACCATTAATTGAACTGAAAAAGAAAAGATTTACTTATTCAGAAGTTATTACAATGACGAATAACTTCCAAAGAGCTTTAGGTGAAGGAGGGTTCGGTAAAGTGTATCACGGTACTCTAAATGATTCTGAGCAGGTGGCCGTCAAAGTATGTAATGAAACATCAACTGAATCAGTTAAACAGTTTAAGGCAGAGGTATACATATTATTGTGACGTAACTATGATATGTTTTAGCATCAAAAGGTTATGTACTTTTTGTTTTTTGTTTTTTCCACATTGGTGAATTAGGTTGATCTTCTTCTTAGAGTTCACCATACAAATTTGGTAAGCCTCGTCGGATATTGCGATGAAGGAGATCACTTGGCCCTCATCTACGAGTTTGTACCCAATGGAGACTTACATGAACATCTGTCAGGTGAAACATATTCTTATGAATATGCATGTATTAGATCATGAAACTCAAATATCTCGTTAATTAGGATCTAATGATCTAATATACAGGAAAACAAGGCAGACCTGTCATCAACTGGGGTATGCGGCTAAAAATAGCTTTGGAGGCCGCACTAGGTTTGTACTAATTCATGCCATAAAAATTGATACGATTAGTTTTTCTATAGGCAGTTAATATAGAAGACTCGATTGCATAGGATTGGAGTATTTACACATTGGATGCACACCGTCAATGATTCATAGAGATGTCAAAACTGCAAACATCTTATTGGGTGAGCATTTCCAAGCCAAGCTTGCAGATTTTGGGCTCTCGAGATCTTCCCCAGTTGCAGGGGAAACTCATGTTTCAGCGTCGGTGGTACTCCTGGATACCATGACCCGGAGTAAGTAAACAATTAAATGCAATAAAATTTGTTCTTTGGTTTCCTTCTTTCAATGGATGAAGAGTGTATCAAGTTCTTCCCTTTTGCAGATATCACGTTACATGTCGGTTGTCTGAGAAGAGCGATGTCTATAGCTTCGGAATTGTGTTGTTGGAAATGATTACGAACAAACCAGTGATTGATGGAACCCGTGAAAACTCTAACATAGCACAATGGGTGAAGTTTGAGCTTAACCGGGGAGAGATTACTAGAATCATGGATCCAAACCTGTGTGTGGATTACAACTCTCCATCTGTTTGGAATGCTCTTAAACTAGCAATGTCATGCGCAGATCCTTCATCAACGAATCGACCAACCATGTCTCAGGTTGTTAGCAAACTAAAAGAGTGTATCGAAAACTTGCGTGGAGCCTCTGAGTTACTCTGAAGTGAAAAAAGTGAAGATGAGCTTAGTAATAGCTTGTGTTGCAAGTCACGGTACCATGCAATTGCTTAGTTTATTAACGTTCTTGTGGCTTCTTATTTGTTGTGACGTCATATGTTTGTTGTATTAAAGTGTAAACTATGATTTATTCCGCGATTTGATTCCCATCATTTGATTCCAAGATTTGATTCCAAGATTTGTTGTGACGTCCCATCATTTGATTCCAAGATTTTGTGTAACTAGAAATAGGTTAGCTAGCGTTGGAACTGAAGAACTGTCATTATAAGTGCCAAGTCATTCTGCTTTTTTCAATATATACTGAGCATGATAGGTTTTTGGAGTAATACTGATCTTATATATATGTAGTTACATAAATAAAATAAAATGATTATATGCATGGGTGTCAAATTAGATTGTCAATCGATATCAAGCTCGCCTTAGGTTTTATGAACCGATCCTTTGATTCCATTACACCCCAGTTCGCATATCAAATTGATGAGAGAATAACAAATTTTCCCAATTCTAATATGTATCCTCATCGATCTGTATAATAGGTATTCAAACAAAGCTAAATCACTTACAATCCACATATAGGCATATTGCAAGGTACACCACTTAAAAAGCTGTTGGAGTTGGATTTTAATAAAGTAAATAAAAGACAAAAGGAGATCAGAAAATCTTGTTTTATTAGCAAATCTCGGCGAAGTACAAGGTCGTCGGAATTTGACTGGAAAATATAACTAGCAAAACTAAAAATTCTAGCCGAAAAACTCGGAGCTAACTCTTTTAAGTTTTGCAGAAATTTTGTGATGCCTTGTTAATGAAGTAAGCTTCCCCTTTTATAAGGTTTCGAGTCGGTCTGATCTTCTTATTTCTTGTGGGGTCCGATAAGGAAATCTTCATTTTTCCTCAGATTTTTTTTTACTTTTCGGAGATCGACACTGTTTGGTCGGGCTTAATGGGTCCAGAGGTCGATTAATGGGCCGAAGTGGAACAGATGGATGTCGAACCGCGATTGGCCGAATCCAATTATAGTTGACCGAATGGTAATAGGCTGACGTGGGCCGAATTAGGACGAGCTAAACCGGGCTAATAAAAGTCATATACCGGGTCTGACCGGTTTAAATTCGATTTGGGAGAGGTTTAAAAGAGATGTGTAGCTCACCTTCAACAAAAACATAGATAATTAGTATAATATAAATAATAAGGACCAGATATGCTTTGGTTGTACATTTTTATGAACGCATATGAAATAGTTTCAAATAATTTGTTGGCGCAAAATTTATTTTACTAGTTTAAAAAAATTGGCGCTTCATTACATTCGTGGCGCCTAATGTAAACAAAAAAAAATGATTCTTATTGGCTAACACTGCCACCACGCGGATCACTAATATTCACCGTCGATTAAAATAGATCGACGGCTCATACATCTTTTCGCTGTATACACGGATCGATATCTCAGCCGTTAGATCAACTATGCGATCTGATCATAAGGTTCCCGTCTTGCCTATAAAAATCAATTTCACATCATCTCTCATCCCAATTCAACTATAACCGAGATTCTACTCCAGCATTAAATTTTCTCGAGATAATCCAATTTCCATCGGAAAAATGTCGGGTCGTGGAAAGGGAGGAAAGGGTTTGGGTAAAGGAGGAGCGAAGCGTCACAGGAAGGTTCTGAGAGACAACATCCAAGGAATCACCAAGCCGGCGATTCGGAGGCTGGCTCGTAGAGGTGGAGTCAAGCGTATCAGTGGTCTGATCTACGAGGAAACACGTGGCGTCCTCAAGATCTTTTTGGAGAACGTTATCCGTGACGCCGTTACCTACACCGAGCACGCAAGGAGGAAGACGGTGACTGCCATGGACGTCGTTTATGCACTGAAGAGGCAAGGGAGGACTCTCTACGGGTTCGGTGGTTAAGAGTCTTTGCTGCTTCGAGTTTGTGTTTCTCCCTTTCTGGGTTCTCTTACTTAGGCGTATTCTTCTGGAAATTTCTAATCAAAATCATGTTCTCCTTAGCGTTTGCGTTTTAATTCTGTTTTGGCGCGTCTTTTTGTGTTTTCCGGTAGCGTTTTCGTTGTATGTAATTACGCCTTATCTTCTGTTTTAGCGATTCAATGTCATTGTAATCCACGATTAAGTACAAGTTTCTGAAGTATAGTCGAATCTTATTTCAGTTATCAGCTTCGTGAACCTTCCATTAGTCCAGATTAGTTCTTATTTGACCTAATTTTAGATTGTTTTCTCCTTTTACGATTGGGGATTTTGGGCCGCCGTTAAAAACGGTGGAAATGTCTACAATTTTGCGTAAGAGTTGACATGAAATTGAGTGTGTAAAATCAACTCTGCCAACATTTCTTCCGTGATTTGACGGTGGTTGAAAATGAAGAATAGCGATTCAAGTGACCGGGGATTTGCGGATGAAGGCGGCGAATGAAGAAAAGGAAACCGAAACGACGTCGGATCTAAAACCGGGTCACTACCGTTCAAAGATATTAACCGGTAGCAGCTGATGAGAAACCAAAATTCAACCGAAACGAACCGGTACACATTTGGTTGGGATGAAAACGTAAAACTGATGTTGCAACTTAAACAAGTTTGAGACAACTTCAGATTCTAGATTCAAACCCTATGAAGCTATTCGAGTTTATGTATCTGGATTTTCTTCGATTGGTTGCTATATGAAAATCCCAGTCTAATCGTTAATCATGTACAGAAGAAAAGCATAAGCAGAACAAAGATTCTAAGTTTTGGTTCTAATTAGTAATCTTTTCGTTTTTCTGGAAATTGGCCATCTCTTATCGTCCCTCAGATTTCACCAGCTGCGAGAAAACTTTACTCATGGAAACACCTGAAAGATCATCAACACTCGACTCTTCTTCTTCAAACCGTCTCTCTCTGGCTACAGCAACGTTAACGCTCGTATCTCCCTGGTTGTAATCATTGAACGGTAAAGGTAACTCACCGATCATGTTCGTGCTGTTATCTTCTTCTGGATCACCATCAATGGCAGTTTCTTGTAGCTGCAAAGCATACTCAAGATTCCACAACACATCTCCCATTGATGGCCTATCCACTCCGTAATCAGCTAAACATTTCTCCCCTGTTTCACCGAACTTCCTGAGTGAATCGGGTCTGATTTTATCCCGCAACGACTGATCGATGATGTGTTCCAGNAACCGTCTCTCTCTGGCTACAGCAACGTTAACGCTCGTATCTCCCTGGTTGTAATCATTGAACCGTAAAGGTAACTCACCGATCATGTTCGTGCTGTTATCTTCTTCTGGATCACCATCAATGACAGTTTCTTGTAGCTGCAAAGCATACTCAAGATTCCACAACACATCTCCCATTGATGGCCTATCCACTCCGTAATCAGCTAAACATTTCTCACCTGTTTCACCAAACTTCCTGAGCGAATCGGGTCTGATTTTATCCCGCAACGACTGATCGATGATGTGTTCCAGCTGTCCTTTCTTCTGCCATATCATCGCCCATTCCGCTAGATTCACCATCTCTCTAGGATGTGTCGGGTCTATAACGGGTCTTGCGCAGAGAACCTCGAACATAACCACTCCGAATGAGTACACGTCTGATTTCTCTGTGAGCTGTTGCCTTCTGAAGTATTCCGGATCGAGATAACCAAAGCTTCCTTTGACCGCAGTACTCACATGAGTTTGATCGATCTCGGGTCCGGTCTTAGACAGTCCAAAGTCTGCAACTTTAGCCATGAGATTCTCGTCCAGCAATATGTTAGCGGATTTCACGTCTCTGTGAATCACGGGTTTCGAGTCACCTGTATGGAGATAATGCAATCCTCTAGCTGATCCAATACATATCTCAAGCCGTTGTTTCCAACTCAAGCTAGGAAAACCCGAGCCGTAAAGATGACTCTTCAATGTTCCGTTCTCCATATATTCGTAAATCAGAATCATCTCGTTGTTCTCATCGCAGTAACCGATCAAAGAAACCAAATGGCGATGACGGAACTGAGACAACATTTCGATTTCTGTCCTGAACTCGGCAAGTCCTTGCTGAGACTTGGGGTTCCCTCTTTTAACAGCTACTTGCGTGCCATCGTGAAGCTCTCCTTTGTACACTTTACCAAAACCGCCGACTCCAATTTCGCGGCTCTCATCAAAGCTATTCGTCGCCTCTTTAACCGCTGCCAAAGGAATTCGGTAACTGGAATTGGAATTTATACTTGTAATTGTAATTCCATTTGAGTCTGAAGTTTTTCCTCGGCCTCGTCCTCGTTTGAGTGACCATCTCGGCCTCGTCCCCGTTTCTTGAACAGCAAAAAGAAACCTCCAAAAACCAATAAAGCAAGCAAAGAACCAAGCGTTGCACCAACGATCATACCGACATTCTTCTTTGTGGTTGAACTTGAAGCACCTGGCAAAAACGTCCCGGTACCGAGCTGACCTTTGGAGTTATTCATCTTCATGATCTCTAATCCGTTCAAAATCGCAGTAGGGTAATCCGTGCGAACAGTCGATGGACCAATGCTCACACGGATTCTATTAGTGCGTTTTGCTGATCCCGTGACATAATCCATCGAGTATGCACCGGCCAAAGTGTTGGATAAATAAGAGCTTAGATCAAGATTCTCGACAACCATCATCGAGTCAACATAAAGATTGAAGTAGAGCTGGTTTAGAGATTTGCTCACAATATCGCAGAAATGAAACCGGAGGAAATATTGAAAACCCGTGTCAACGTCGAAATCCCACGTCACATTGAAATTGCTAGACGGGTTATCCGCAGAATTCATCTCGGTGCAAGTACCATAGACAGTTCTTGGAGCAGTATTCTCTGTAGCAAAACCGGGAACATAATCAACACTTGCAATCTTAGACACACTCTTAACTAGATTCTTCTCGACTAGAAACTCCGAATCGGGCTCCCAAATTCTTGAAAGAGTATCGTTAGAAGGCGTAATACGCGGACCGCCCATGTTCACTCTATGAACCGTCTCAAGAGCTTGCCATGACAATCCTTGAAACCTCCCGGGACTGCCTGCGAATGAAGGATCACCATCGAGCAATGTTTCAGGAACGGATACAACCTCGAGGGCGTTCACAAACGCAAACGAATTTCCCGAGGGAGTAAACGTGAGCTCGAGATTATCCGTGGCTACATTTACAGAGTATTCCCTCATAACTCTTGATTTCACAGTGAAATCACTTAAGAGAACATGTGTCTGCGAAGAAACTGAGAATTTGGCTGACCCCATTTCGAAGTTTTGGTTCTGAAAAGGACTGAAATGGAGACGAATCCAGTGTCGGCCTCGAGCGACGGAGAATGTGTACTTAGAGATTCCGGTGAAGATTCTTGCCGTCTGGTAAATATCTGAAACCGAATTGCGATTACTCGCGGCGAGGATTTCATTGGGAGAGTTTAGGAGGTTTGAGGCAAGCTTATCAGAGATGAACACTCGACCAGTTACAGTGACATTGGTGGGCGATCCACAGTTGATGAGGTAATTATTCACAGGCACGTATCCATGGCAGAGGCAGATTAAGCAAGAAATCGATGAAACCCATATCAAAAATCCAAACTTTTCACCACCCATATTCACAAAACCTGGGAATTTTAAACAATTTCGCGGAAAACAGACAAATAAAATCTATCAGCTAGATTCAAGGGATACGGTGAGCAAAGTTAGGGTTTTGTTTTAGCAAAGATGACAACTTTCTAAAATCAATAACGACAAGGACGAATTTTTCCGTAACGGGCTGATAAAAATTATGCAGCAAACGAACAATATTTACCTTTAAGACAAGAAATCCAAGAAAAGTAATTGTTTCATGAAAGGTAAAAGTTAAGGATCCGCTGATGGATTTGATCTCCAGATTTTGGGTTTTGGTTTCCTACAAGAACTGTGTTTGGAGCTTAACACATGTTCCAGTAGAGAAGAGATGGATCTTTCGTGTGAACTCTACAAACATGAACTGTATATATAAAAAGAATATATTAATTTAATATATGTAATTGTATAGTTACGAAGGAATTGAAGTTGTCTAAAAAAGACGAAGGAATTGAATTGATTTTGTCAGTGATTTTTATGATGATGGCTAAGAAAGTATGGAAGAAGACGAAATTTTCCATAAAAGTTTTTACCGGAAAAAATTGCAGAAACGCAAGTGGTATGTTACATTTCCGCTTTCAATGTGTCAAGAAATAACATTACTTATAACTTTTTCTCCTCCACTTTAATACTATTTATTTTTATTGTTAATATGATTATCATATCGGTTTTGTCTGCAATGCATCCGTCACTCCTAGAATATTTTAATCATATTAACAATAAAAATAAATAGTATTTTATGTTACGATATACATATGATATCTTCCATATCTAAGATTTATTATATTTTCTTCTCTTATCTTTTTAAAGTTTAACCTAAACCTTTAAACCTAAACTTTTGCTCTTAATTTTTTTTTTTCATAAAGGGTTTTCATTAATTTTAAATACTGAAATTACAAGGTGTTCATATCAAGCATTTTTTATTAAACAAAAATTAAGGTAGTGGATGTTTGAACGAAAGTCAGCATATTTTGGGTTTTGTGAATTTTCTCAAGAATATAGTACCAAACTTCCGACCGTATTTATGAAGTAAGCACATGATTGTTTCGGATTCTGTTCATGCTTTAGTAATAGATTCATGTCTGTTCTGTTCGAAATGGATAAAGTTCATCTCAAGTTTTGTTAGAAAATATTTACATGTCAAAGATTTTTAAATCTTCGGGAAACGATCTATTTTCCTCTGAGATGTTTCATATAATAATAGATCCCTGAAGTTTAAAACTAGTTCTATTTTTCAACATAATTAAAGTTTGAATTTTATTTTCATACGAAATCAAAATTCCAAACTTTTTTCTCCACGAATTTCGGTTATATCGGTTTTGAGCGGTTTGTAACCTAAACCAACAAAACAAAAATCGATACAGAAAAAAAAAAACGATCCCCACATTATTGACCCGACCCGACTTAACTTCTTCTTCTTCACCCAATTTAATGAGAAATTCGATCCAGAAAGAAAAAAAAAAAAAAAATCGAAGCTTGGAATTACTCTCTAAAAATTCCAAACTCTCACTCAAGTCAACCACAAATCTCGCCTTAACACGGTAATCAAATCTTCGATTTGGATCGTTTTCTAAGGTTTGAATAAGCATAAAATTACCTTCGCTCTCTGCTTTACTTCCTGTACCCAACATGGATTAAGATCAAAATCTTCAAAACAAATAAAGAATAAGGATCTTACGAACAAAATAAAATAGCTATGCCATTAAACCGATCAACTTGCAATCTGAGAAAAGCCTTTGCCGACGGCGACTCCTCCTCTGGAATCATCCAATCCGCCGCCTCCACCGCCGAATTCCTCGCCTTCACCTCCACCGCATCAACACCACCTACTTCAATGGCGGATCCGTCGGAATCTTCATCCTCTTACTCCTACTCACCGCCACTAGCTCTGCTCCGATTCAAGTATTAGACACCTTCTTGACCAACCAATTCCGCCTCGACCCATTCGAACGACTCTTTCGGATCTCTCTCATCCTCTCTCAAGCGGTCTCTCTTCTCTGCTTCCTCTTCTCTCCACCATTGAATGAAGACGACAAAAACTCTCTCGCTCTTAAAATCCGTGAAAGTTTAGGACTTTAATCAAATTAGGGATAATAATATATAAGATCAAATGGGCTTTACGATTTCTTTGCCGAGAAATATGGGTTTTTGATTTCCTGTGCCGTGTTGTTGAAGTGGAATTGATGTTACGCTTGTTAACGTGTTTCCTGCAATCTTATTGGCTATTCGAGTGAAGATGAAGAAGAAGAGTTTAATTTAAGAGGAGAGAGAAGATCACACAATTGATAGTTGTAACTGGGTAAAGAAGAAAAAGAAATCGGGTCAGGTTGGTTTTTGGGTCGGGATTTGATTTGTAATTAGGTTAAGTTTGGTTTTATTTGGTTTATATTTAATTGGTATACAATAAACCGAGTCAAATCGTGGTCCGTGGAGAAATATGTTTCGAACTTTGATTTCGTGGGCAAATAGATTTGGAACTTTAATTTCGTGGGCAAATAAATTTCGTAGAGAAATAAGATTCGAATTTTGATTATGTAGGGAAATAGAACTAGACACAAACTTCAGGAGGATCCGTTATTACGAGGGATCGTTTTCCCTAAACCTTTTCTATTGAATAGAAATAAAAAATGACGACATTAACCACCCCACTATTCATCTACGTGGAACATGATATATAATATAGTTAATATGAAAGGAATGATAAGATCCCACTTATATTTGATCAAAATAGCTATAATATGATCCCACTATAAATATCATCTTGCGAGTTGGGAATTTATAATATAATTCTTAGATATAACCTAAAAAGACACTTGTGGTGGACCTGTTGTGCCGACGAAAAAAGACACCTTTAGTTCCGACACTGGAAAGTGGAAACAACAATATTATAAATTTGTTAATTCTACTTGAAATGCCTCACTAATTTGTTGGCTTTTTTTTTGTTTGTTAATTTTTTTGTAAAGATGAGTTACAAGACCCAAGTTTTGATTCGGAATTAGACAGTTGTCGAGTTAAGAGGACTGGGATTGTTTGAGACTTTCGGACCACTTATTGGCAAACGTTATTTTTGTATTGGGCTATGTTTGTCATATATCCATGCAATCTAAAGCGCGATCTAGAATACCCAAGTTGAAGATAGTTTTTTTTTTGCTTAAGTTGAAGACAGTTTTAAAATCGAGTTATTTAGGTATTTATAAAATTAGATCCAAATTAAATACCTTTTTAAAGTGGTTCAAAGTAATCATAAAATAAACAAATAAGTGTTTGAGCTAAATTAGACGTGACACTATAAATTTCGTCTAATTATAAGTGATATATAATTCTGGTCCAAACCAAAATATTTATCTTGTAAAAATACCGTTTTTTGCAAACTTTGATAAGCTCTTTCTCTTATGATTGAATTGCATTGAATGGACGTAATTTTCATTATCTTGAAATATCTAACGTCTTTTTCATATAGTTAGATGATTTGGTTTGTTTACTGCTCCCTCCCTTTCTTTTTAGAAGTAGTTTTGAAGATTTTTTTTGTTTCAGAATCTAAGTTGTTTTCAAAGTTCAAGGTAAAAAGTAATAATATTGAGTTAAAAGCAAAAAATCAAATGACAATTTACTATTGTCGGTTTCCAAGATTTTGAAAAAGTGAATACTCTATTTAGAATCCAACCATTAGTCAACAAGATTTATTAATCACAAAATTTTTTTTTCTCTAATTCACTATAAAAACCAGCGACAAATTGATTTACTCTCTTATCAACCCAAATTTTTCCTTTATTTGTAGAACTATGGAACAAAAAGAAGAAAAAAAAGAACAAGAAAGCAAACCAGAAAATTTTCAGAAAATCCACCAAACACAATCAAACCTTCAGATGTTCACTCGAAAATTTGATTTGAACAAGATTCATTATGATATTGGAGAGCTTCATCCCAACATCGAAATTGAAGAAACTATATTGGATATATTGAAGATTAATTGTCTTAAGTTTTTCTAGCTTTACTCTTTCTTCTTCTTTTATGTGTGTTTCAAGTATTCTATGTTGTTATGAATATGAAAGAAATAATGAATGTAAGTGAGAAGAAGATAATAAATCTAAAAAAATAAAAGAAATTTAAATGTATCATACTGTTTGCTTTTTTATTTTATGTAAATGTTGATTCATTTATATATTCCACATATACCAATTTAGATACGTACTCGTAGCATCTACTAACACTTAGAAATTAAAATAAATCATAACATTATACATATATGACAATAAACTAAGTTTATACAATTTGTAAAATCACATGCCAATAGAAACAATAGTAAGAAACATAATAATAAAAAAAAAAAAATCATCTTCATTATTCCCACGAACTAAGTGTGTTCATCACATTTTGGACTAACATAGCATCACAACTTATTTGAATGGGAAGAACATCATTTTTTTCCAACACAGATTTCTTCATGTGCGCCAAGTTATAATTGTTTGATCCTCCAACTTTCATGATCTCTTGCATGCATGATTGAAGAGTAAAAAAAATATGGTTTACCTTTTTCGTCGGATATTTTTCAAAAGATTCTTCAACCGCACGAACAAGATCTTCTACGGTTTTTGGGCATTCCTCATGTTGTAACGACTGGATGGCACTAAAAAAACTCAAGATCTAAAGTATTTAGATCCGGCGAGTTTGGCGGTTGACACATCAATTGAATATCAAAACCGTTTTTTGACGCAGCTCCTTGTAAATCTTTATCTCCACACTCAACATGTGTTCTTGCATTATCTTGTTGAATAAATATAGTCTTTCCTCGATCTTCCCTTGGCCACTTTTCATGAATAACCGGAAGAACCTTTTCAATCAAACATGCTTTTATATCCTCTCTCTTAACAGATGTTGGTGCTTTTAGCTCTAAAGTTCAAACATCTCTGTTTTTACTCCGTCTCTTAGCCGGCTGCCAAGTAACAAATGGAAATATTCCAATTTTTTCAGAAAATATCTCATTTCATTCTTCGTCAAACCTTGGACGAGCTATCGCCGCTAGAAACATTACTTTTCCGATGTAATTTTTACTTTGACATGTACGATGTGGCTCTTCTTCAATCGGAAGTAAATAATATTTTGCGGTCTTCCTCGTCATATAAAACCATTTTTCATCGATATGAACCATATTGTACATATCAACAAACTTTGGTTCATGAGGTAGATTATTCTTATCCAACATAGAGATGCAAAATTGGAGTCTACCTTTCATATTGGCTTCCTTTAAATGAGGCTTGATGCTATTAGTATGACGTCGAACAAGCCCTTCTTTCTTATGTCTGAATAATGTTGTAAGACTCACACCCATAGCCATAGACATCGACCTTAAAGTTGTTCGTTTGCACAATGGAATACCAGCAACTTGAGTTGGCTTAATTGAGATTCTTTTGCGACCACAATTCCCCGTTCTCCTATGAGATACATTGACACTTCCAATATTAGCCGTCTCTTTTGCTTGTTTCTAAATCCTTTGTATTGTTGCTATATGCACCGAAAATTGATGAGAAACTTCTCTTGTTATATTTTTTGCCAACTTTCCATCAATACTCCTCTCTAATAAAGCACCAAAAATCTCTAGCCTCTCTTCATTTGACAGATTTTTTTTGGTTTTTTGTGAACTTGGTTGATATTGAGACACATCTTCATGTTATGTGAAAGAAAATGAATTTAAGAAAAAAATCCAAAGTAGTCTTAGAAAGAAGACGAGAAACGTGTAAATCGGAATTGATTTTTTTTAAGAGCAAAAATTGGAACTGAAAAAAATAAAGCAACACAAATTTATTCTCAAACAAATAAGACGAAAAACGTGGAAAAATTGAGGGAGTTAGTTGATCAAAACAAACACATGATTAGTAAAATCGACGAACTTCTTGCCACATTCACTTTTATTATTCAGAAAAATATACAAAATATCTAATTCATTTTGTAGAGATTACGTCTACAAATTATCAACATATTCAAACAATAATTAAATAATTAAAAAAAATTAGTCAATAATGCACAACACTTGCATATCATATTGTAAGCTGGAAAAAAAGGTTCGGCACGTTCTAAATTTCTTAAGAAGATAATTAGTGTAATTAAAGAGAAAATGTTACCTGGATTAATTGGACAATCTTCATGGCCATTATTAAAATTTTCTTCTTCCAGTGGAATTTCGTTTAAATCTAACATAACATCACTCTCATAATTTAGAACTGAAACATTCAAATCAAAACTAGAAGCCATGAAAAAGATTTAGAGACCATCTCTATTTTGAAGCTTAAATAAGCAGTAAAAAATTTACAAATTTTTTTATTTTGGCTCTATAGTAAAATTTTGAAATTTTAGTTTAAATTGATTATGTAAAAGTTGGCTCCAAAATTGTTTTGTAAAAATTTTCTAAAAACTCAATGTGTGATTGTTGGTATTCCCCGTAATTTTTTTATTTGTTACAGCACTATTCCTCTTTTTAATTGAGTTCTCAGACAAAATAATGATTTTTTTTAGAAAATGTAAAAAGTAATATTTGTCTTAATCTGCGTTTTTTTATCTAAAACTACTTATAAAAAGAAACGGAAGGAGTATTATATCTTAGGCTCTTAGCATTCATAAACGACAGTCCCTAGGTATGTGATATTTTTGGCTCTTATAACCTTCGTATAATCGAGTAGCACACATCTTGTCGTTTTGTTTTATATATATATATCTAGCATCGTGGTTTTCATTAACGCTTGGATACTAATTACTAAAACTTATTATAAAATTTTGATGCGATTAATTTTATATCCAAAGGTAAAACAAAACGACAAGATGTGTGCTACTCGATTTTGATGCAATTAATTTTATATCCAAAGGTAAATTATAAACTAGCCAAACGAACAATTTCTGAATACAAATATTAGATAATACAAATATTATTATTAACCACATGTAATTTAGTTCGGTTATCTTGAGATAAACAAGAACTATCTTTCTCATATAAGAAGATGTATGTAACAACTTTTGACTCGAAATGAATAACGGAATCATTTTTCATTCCATCGTTTTTTTCAATAATTTCTTCTAACATGATATCAGAGCTAAACCTCAACAATTCCGATTTTTTTCATTAAGTAAATGCATCTAGGTGTTGTATCAAAAAGCAGAAACGATCGGAATAATTTGTTTATGGTCTTAAAGTTAAGAACTTAAGATTCTTAAATAACTCGAACGAAGAAGTTTAACTCGAACTGGCCTGTTCGACTGGGCCCAAACATTGGTTTTGAATTAAGGATTTGAGCTTTTCCTACAGAAACACTCTTAGTTATTTAGAGGGTCATGTGGGACCCGTCGTGACCTCCTGATAGTTCCCTCCATCACCAAATCATTCGGCCCAAAATAATAACTCTTTTTTCTTTTATTTTATAAATATTTTTGGATCCCATTTCTAAATCTTGCTCGTTCTCGTTCCCATATCCGTTTTCGATTTAGGGCACCAATCTCTGAAAATATTAAAATCAAAATCTCCGCACGAAACACCCATAAATCTTCTTCGGATTCTCAATCCTCTCTTTGATTGATTTCAGGGTTTGCGAATTGGGCAGTGCTATCCTCTTCCTCCTCCGTACGCACCCTTCTCCTTTTACTGTCAGTGTGAACACAAAACTCGCGATTTTAGGGTTTTCGGAGCTCAATTTTCTTATCTTACTATTGAAATTTCATCGCGCTAGTTGAATTTAGGGTCGTGGTTTGCTCGGTCTGTTCTACCGGAACAGCTATTGATTACAGCAGTGGAATTACGCTTGCGTTTGAATTGATTTCTATTGGATCCTCGTGATTTTTGATAGTTTGACATTTGTTTCTGGTTCTGAATCTTTTCCCCGACTTCTGATTTCCTGCTAGATGTTTATTTCATAGTTGCTGATTTATTATCTCCCCGTGGATGTATTTACATGCGTCTGTGTAGCCGATCTTCTTATTTCTTGATGAACAGTATGTAGTTATACAGTAAATTCCTCTGGTGCTGCACCATGTTTATTACGATTTATGTTAAAGTATTGTTTCCTGTGTTAGTTTTTTTGGTGTGAATTTTGTCTGCTCTGTTGAACTTTTCCTTCTCAGGCTATTAATTGTGTGCTTTGTGTATTCCCTCTCAGATTGTAGGCGGTTCGCGTCTTGTCGCCGAATGATATCTTGTCTCACGTGATTGTCAGTTCGTGCAATGTCAAACCTTCATGTATCGTAACCTTCCTTTTCTTCCTAATCATTTATATAGTTTTTTTAACCTTCAGAATAGGTTAATGTCCTTGGGATATCGTTTGGTTAATTATCCGTACCATCTCTCCTTTATCAACTCTTGTGTACTTCCCTTTGCAGTCATCTCTCAATGGTTCAGCTTCGAATTTACCAGATGGGTCGGGCAGATCTTTTGCTACTTCCTATTCTGGACAATCTGGTGCACCATCTCCCGCTTTTCATCATACTGGTGAGTGTAATACTTATCTTGACACCTTTGTATATTTTGCTCCGTTCTGCACTTATGAAGCTTCTTCATTTTTCTTCATGCAGGAAACCTTCAGGGACTTCATAATCTACATGGGAGCTATAACGTCGGGAACATGCAAGGTACACTTACATCAAGAAACTCAAGTATGAATAGTATACCATCTGCCGGGGTTCAACAACCTAATGGGAGTTTTTCCAGTGGAAGATTTGCTTCAAATAATCTACCTGTTCCTCTCTCTCAGGTGCATGGTGTGAAATTTTGTGAAAACAACTTCCCTTGTTCTTAATCTATGTCTCATATTATACGATTATTATTTTGTAGTTGTCTCATGGCAGCTCTCATGGGCATTCGGGAATCCCAAACAGAGGAGGTATTAATGTTGTGGGCAACCCTGGATATAGTAGTAACGCAAATGGAGTTGGTGGTTCTATTCCTGGGATTCTCTCCACATCTGCAGGACTCAGTAATCGGAATAGTGTTCCAGGGATGGGAATATCCCAAATGTTGGGAAATGCAGGTCCTCGAATAACAAATTCAATGGGAAACATGGTTGGTGGAGGTAACTTGGGGAGGAATATTAGCTCTGGTGGATTGTCCATTCCTGGTCTTTCTTCCCGACTAAATTTGGGAGCTAATAGCGGATCAGGATTAAATGTTCAGGGACAGAACCGAATGCTGGGTGGAGTACTTCCCCAAGGTATATATGACTTATCCAGTTGTTTCCGTTTTCTGTCTTTGGGGTTCTTTTGCCCATAAGTCAATACAAGTGCCTTTTTTTGTTTATCTTGTTTTTATATCATTGTCAATGAAACAGAATATAAATTTTGCTCCATGGAGGATGCCTTTTTACTTTTATGATTATGGGTCTTTGGTAGAGTAACTAGGAATTTCTGTTGAAATTAAGTAAAGAAAGTACTTTGCTTAATAGCAACTTAAAATAAGTAGTTATTTAAGGAAGGAACTATATCAGCAGTTGAACTTGTTTTGCTGTTGTAGTCTATACTTCTCCATACTCATGTGAGTACGATAAAATGTAGAGAAAGCAGACTTTGTTTTCAGCTCACATACTCTGGGATTGTATGGAGCTTTTAAGACGAGCTTGTTTACTTTACACTTTACAATCGTATTTATGTAAACATGCAATAAGCTAGCAGCTGCTGTATGTGGATATAGCAGTAAAAATCTGATTGCAATATTGTATGGTACAGGATCTCAGGTCATGTCTATGTTGGGGAACTCCTATCATACTGGTGGCGGCCCACTTTCGCAGAACCACGTTCAGTCAGTTAACAATATGATGCTCAGTGATCATTCTAACGACAGCTCTCTTTTTGACATCAACAACGATTTCCCCCAGCTCACAAGCCGTCCTGGTTCTGCTGGTGGCACTCAAGGACAACTGGGTAGTCAATTTATCTGATGATCTTTTCAAATTCGTATACTTATTATATAAGAAGTATTTGGAAAGAATTAACATTTCATGTTTTGTTCCCTCATACCCTTGTGGTGGGTTTTCTAGGTTCTTTGAGAAAACAAGGCTTAGGAGTCCCAATTGTCCAACAAAACCAGGAGTTCAGCATCCAAAATGAAGACTTTCCAGCTCTACCTGGATATAAAGGTGCTGGTCTTTTATTGTCTATAACTTTGTATTGTATTGTACATAAAGTTGGGTGTTGCATATGTTATGTGCGCAAAGTGAAGAATATCTTCTCTAGTTTCCCCTATTGTGAAAAGTTTCCCCCTATGCTATTCTCCATAATCTCATGAAAGCGCATTTCTAGATGTTCTAAATACTTTGGAAGTTTAGAAATTTCTTAACTGCCTTCATATTATATCTTATTGCATCAGAAAAATGATAAGATGTTTTCCACATATGTATTTCTAATTGCTATAAGCTAAACCTGCTTGATCATTCACAAGCGTAGTAGATTTTTTGCAGGTGGTAATTCTGATTATCCGATGGATTTGCATCAGAAAGAACAACTCCATGACAATGCTATGTCAATGATGCACTCTCAAAACTTTTCTGTAAGCTTTTGACTGTTTCGAAATTAAGAAAATATTTGCCCGCTTTTTTCTATTGATTTGGTTATTTGATGGGGTAATTTATGTTTGGATATTTCAAACTTGCAGATGGCTAGATCTGGTGGTTTCAACCTGGGGGGAACATATCCATCACATCGCACACAACAACAGCCACAACATACTTCATCTGTGAGTGGCAGTCTCTCGTATCCGTATCTCATATTAAACCAGGACTTTCCTCAATTTGTATATCTCATATATATAATTATCATGAATACTTATTTTGATACCAGACTGGTGGGCTACAGGGTCTTGGCTTGAGACCTCTAAGCTCTCCCAATGCAGTTTCCAGTAACGGTTATGACCAGATTATTCAGCAGTATCAGCAGCATCAAAATCAATCCCAGTTTCCTGTGCAACAAATGTCATCGATCAACCAGTTTAGAGATTCTGAGATGAAATCGGCACAGTCAGAGGCAGATCCTTTTTGCTTGCTTGGCTTGTTAGATGTACTAAACAGGAACAACCCTGAGTTAACCTCTCTTGCTCTTGGCATCGACTTAACAACACTAGGATTAGATCTGAATTCAACTGGAAATCTCTACAAGACATTTGCTTCCCCTTGGACCAATGAACCGGCAAAGACTGAGGTCGAGTTCACAGTACCAAATTGTTACTACGCCACTCCACCTCCGCCTCTAACTGTAAGTTTCCTCTGATCTTGTGAGTAGCACGAACAATTTATTCTCTCAGTCCTTCTCTCAATTTTGTTAACAAATGTGTTAATATTTCTGTTGGTTGCAGCGAGCAAGTTTCAAAAGGTTCTCCTATGAGTTATTGTTCTACACGTTTTACAGGTTTGTTAAGAGAACAGCATTCAACATCCCATTTGCCTACTCGTGAATCATCTTTTTCTAATTTAACATAGTACTTTACTCTAATTATTGTTCCAGTATGCCAAAAGACGAAGCACAGCTATACGCAGCAGATGAACTGTATGTTTTTTTCTCTACCACGATCTTTGATCATTCGTTTACTTTGTTCTCTTGGGCTGAAATTTTTGACATTGATATCTTGCAGTTACGAACGAGGTTGGTTTTACCACAAGGATCTCAGATTATGGTTCTTCAGAGTTGGGGAACCTTTGGTCAGGACAGCTGTGTATGAAAGAGGAACATACGAATGCCTCGATCCAAACTCGTTCAAAACAGTCAGAAAGGTAAATCAATGATTATTGCAGGAACATATGTAGCTTTTGATACGTGAAGTTGCAGTGTATTTATGGGGATGGTTATTGCAGGAACATCTTGTTGTTCAGTACGAGCACATGGAAAAGAGACCAAGCTTGCTGCAGCATTGACTTCACGTAGGTTTGTTCAATTAGTAGCATCTTTACAATGTAAAGCTTTTTTCTCTTTTTCGTCATGCAAGCTCCATTGTTTAGAAAACCAAACCATCATACAATTTCAATTTTTAACCTCAAATTTGCGCCATAAAAGGTAACTACAGTTAAATTTTTTGTTCTTTTCCTTTGTCTTTTGATGAATGATCTTTACTTCTGTGGTCCAAGCCTGACAAGAAATTAACTTGATATAATTTAGATTTCCTTTTTTAGCATACTTGCTTAGTAATTGGTGTCTGTGAACCAAAACGTGGCTTAGTTCTGGTATATATTCAGACGAAATCCATAAAGATTGTTTAGTGTGAAGTATGCTAAGAACTACTTTAATTTTTCTTTTGGCAAAAAGTTGATTCTTTTTAATTAACATGTACAACATTATTTTCGATAATCGCATGAGCAGCTTTAATGTAGTATTCGAATGGTGGATACAAGAGGTAAAAGTTTTTTTGTTGTTGGTAAGAAATGATAAGATATAATGGTCTAAAATCTAAATGGTGAACATTAGACGCACATATAAGGTATACTAAGCCAGATGGGCCTTTATCAAAGAAGTTCATCTCCACTGAGCCCGTATAAAAAGGGAGAGAACAAACAAAAAACGGCACGTCGTTTATGTGTCAACCGAGGATTGCACGTCGTCTCGTTTCAACAACCGAAACTTCTTGAAATGCCCCAGAAAAATCTGGTCACTTTAAAGACTCTAGAAAAGAAACGAAGGTTTTTAGTCTTTTAGAAAAAGAGCACTCTCTCTAATTTAAGAAACTCGAAGAACGTTCTCTCTTCATCCTCTATATATACGGACCCCATATGACCTCAAAAACCAGATCAAAGCAGCAAGAAAATCAAGAATCAAAGCAAAGCAAAAGTTAAGTGATCACTTGAAAAGCAGCAACGATGTCTCTAATTCCGAGCATTTTTGGAGGACGAAGATCAAACGTTTTCGATCCTTTCTCGTTAGACGCGTGGGATCCGTTGGAAGGATTCTTCACGCCTTCTCCTGCGCTAGCAAACGCATCCGCTTCAACCGCTCGTGACGTGGCAGCGTTTACAAACGCTAGAGTGGACTGGAAGGAGACGCCGGAGGCACACGTGTTCAAAGCGGATCTGCCGGGGCTTAAGAAGGAAGAAGTGAAGGTTGAGGTTGAAGACAAGAACGTACTTCAGATTAGCGGAGAGAGGAGCAAAGAGAACGAAGAGAAGAACGACACGTGGCACCGTGTGGAGAGGTCTAGCGGGAAGTTTATGAGGAGGTTTAGGTTGCCGGAGAATGCAAAGATGGAAGAAGTGAAGGCGACAATGGAGAACGGTGTGCTTACGGTTGTGGTACCAAAAGCGCCGGAAAAGAAACCTGAAGTCAAGTCCATTGATATCTCAGGTTAATTCATTGTCGGTGAAGGTCAAGTCTATTTAGTGTGTGTGTGTGTGTAATAAAAAGCGTGTTTGCTTAAAAGTTTGTGATCTTTTGGTTTTGGTTTGTTCTTTGTTGTGTAGTGTGGCTTCCTTTCTTAAAACCTTGAATGTAAGATCTCATTATAATGAATAAACGAATGTTTCTATAATCCATCACATTTCAAATTCTTATAAATCAAGAGAAACGATCAAAACGAGCACTGCACCAGAACCTTCTCAATGTTCCTTCTTAAGATATATATTTTAATAAAGAAGATGTAAGAGATTTGACCCCAAATAAACAAAAACAAAAAAGAAGAAGATGTAAAAGCTTGATAAGCCCATTTGACTTCTTTTCCTTCATAAATTGCAGAAAATCATCTGCGTAATGGAAGAGGCTTAAAGTAAAGATGGGCTCATAAAGTGAAGTTAATTGCTGAAAAATTTAGTGTGAGGCACACGGAACATTTATGGGTCCTTTAGCTTCAATACTAAACCAACAGTTCAATATTTCATGATATGTTTTTTAGAAAAATATGGTTAGAAATAAACTCACAATAAATAAATATATTGGTTCATATCTCTTGTGGGTTTATTGGTATTCCAATTTGTGGTGTTGGAAGTTAAACCGCTCCATTTCAGTTAGACAATCGTATGAAATGGACGGTTAAACACACACGGTTCAAAGAGGCGGTTGAGTTTGCCAGAAGTTGAAACGAGATGTTTATGAACTGAAAAAAGACATAAGTTAACTTTCTAAGCAATATAATTTTCTTAGATTAGTAAATGTTTTAAATTTTTTAGATTGTTTTATATCTTATTCCATAATGATCGAACACTTTACCGCCTTTTTTCTAAACTTAGTTGAACATATAAAACGAAGCATGTTAAAGCTTGAGTAAACTGAAAATGTAAAATCATATTACAAGTTTGAACGCTTTCGATTATTGTTTCATGTGACAACGCCTATTAACGTCAAACAATTAAGGGAGATGTATTGCAACATGGATTTCTCTCCAGAATTGGCGTGATTTAAGGATCGTTAATTGTTAAACCATGATTATTTGGTAAACCAAACGATTAATCTTTGAATCGAACTTTTAGTGACTAAACCAAATGATCGGTTTTTAAACCATCTATGCCATTTTAATAGCAAAGATTTGTCAAAAATCAGGCCGGTTTTTACTTGAATAGTAATGTTCCTTTTTTCTCGTTTTTCGTGTGGGCTTGCCAAGGTGATGATATTCCTAAGGTCTAGACAGAAAAATTAGGCGTAATAACCGCAACACTAATAATTTTATATTATAACGTGAGGTTGCGTATATCGAAGTCGCCTAATAAAAAGCATTAATGAGTACATGATAAGATTCGCTATCGTTCTCAACCTTTCAGTTTGTTAAAAAAATTATTGTAATAATGTTTCGTATTTAATTATTCGGTAAGCAATTTGCCTTTGAATTTTGTTATTTAATTGTATCATAATTAATTGTGTGAATATACCACCAAAAACACACATCGTGGTACCAACTTGGAGTTATATACCACCAAAATCACATTTCGTCAAAAGACTCGGAATCAGCCAGCCATGAGTGATAGCTACTTATTAGTATTTGTCTTTTGCGTATATATATATGTCTTTGTGCTAATTAAACCTTCAATCGTTGGAAATAATCATATCCTATTTTCATTTGTCGTTGATAATCACAAAGTTCCAAAAAGAATCGAATGATTATTTGATTTCTCTTAGCTTGTTTCGGGTCGGGTAATAACTGGGGCGGGTTGTTTTCTTTTCAAATTGGGTCAAAAATTTATTTTATTTTGATTGCAATTTGAACCTCAATTAATATATTTTATGACAAAATGAATGGTTGTGATGTTAGCTATGTATTTTATGTTTCTTGGCGTATGTCAACAACATGCACATGTTATTTCTTGGTGTAGTTACAATATGTATTGTTATAGTTATAGCATGTGTAACAATGTAAGCGGGCATATTTCGTGTAGCTTAGCAAACATTTTTTTCATAATTTAACATTATCTGTACACGTAACAGAAAAAAGAGATACGATACGATCATGCATCACTGTAGGCACTTTAACCACACACAACCACCCAAAAAAACTAAAATCGCTAATATTAAGCAAAATATCACGAGATTCACATTCAATGGCTACGTCCTCCCCGAGATTTACCCGTAGTCGACGAACCGGTTCCGGTTCCGGATCCGGATCCGGATCCTTTTGTCGATACACTCCCTGAGCCTCTGCTTCCAAAGTAAAGATCCGAGAGGTAATTTCCTATATCTTCAGGGGTATATCTGACAATATTTTCGTTCAACGTATCTCCCACCAAACCGACCCGGTTGATCTCGTAGAACCCGGTGCAAACCAGCATGAGTTTCTGACTCAACGAGATTTTGATCTGGTCCCTTAGTTTCGGGTCGGGTATGACCCACGATATCTGTTTCCGGTAAGACGCCTCGAACCCGTCGTTGAATCTGGAGAATATCTCTCTAGCCTCCTCCCGCGAGATTTCCTCCGCCGGGTTTTCCGGTAATGACGTCAGCACTTTCCCCCATGCGAGCTTCTCGAACTTATCTGCGTACTGTTTCACCTTCGCCTCGTGCCTCGCCAGCCAATCGTCGCCGAGAAGGAGCTTCAGATTAGACGATCGGACCTTAACGACGACGTACTGAAGATTGTTGGCGAGGAAGAGGTAAGATAGAGCGACGTCTTTGTACGGCTGAGCTTTGCCGTCGATTTTGCAGAGCGTGAGTAGAATCACCCAGGCGATTCTTACGGACACCGGAGACGAGTACAAATCCTCTGGATGAGCCTCGTCGCCGCCGCTGATGAATAAGGAATCCGGCAAGGGAGACGGCACGCTTAGCTGCCAGTTCTCGAAGATGGCGGCGATGGATTCGCTGTAATCGGCGAGGAAGGAGAGGTAATTCATGACGTAACGCGTGAGAGGATGAACGCCGCCGCCGATAATCAGCGTTTTGGAGGTATCTTTCTGAATCGCCGATTCAAAATCCGTCATGATCGACCTCGTGGCATCGCCGAGCCTGGCTAGCGAGTTGATCACCTGAGACCTAACGGCAGCGGCTGAATCGAAGTAGAAAATGGATTCGATCTCCAGGAAGAGATTCGCGAGAGATTCGTACATATCCAGGAATCGGAACATTTTCTCCGGGGTTAATTTCTTGATCTTGCCGGCATTTTCCGGGAAAGCAAAGAGGGTTAAAGCTCCTTCTTGTGTGATATCGGTGAAAGAGGATTCGACTATGTTAGTGGAGGAGGAGAAAACATGGTCAGCGAGAATCCTCTCGCCGAAGAAGAGAGACCGAACCGCTAATTTCACGGCTCGTAACCACGATTTGATCTTCGATTCCAGAATCTCCCAATCCATCTTCTGAATCTGGTGCAGAGTGAATCGCTCCACCGCCAAATTGTGCAGCGTCTCGTCCACAATCGATCTCCGTACGGCTTTGTAAACCATAACGCATTCCTTTGCGTATCCCGTAGAAATCATACAATCCGCGATCATCTTGAGGTCGTCCATGGCGTCGCTATCTCCGCCGGAGAATCTATGTTCGTCGGCGTTTTCCTCGAAACTGCTTTCGTCTTCGGAATCGGAGACGCTAGCCGCAGTCGAAGTACTGAATCTGGAAGTTCTGTAAGACCGTACAGAGACGCATTCCGGATCCAGATACTCCCGATTCACCTTCAACACGCGGCGGAACTCGGATTCGAGAAGCTTCATCGCCGATTGCATCAGATTCTGCGCGAAGACCAGCCTCTGAGACGACGGATTAACGGAAACCAAACGGTGCATGGTGCTCTGCAGATGCTTAACGGCTTCAACGAACTCCTCCGCTTCACGACGGCTGTTGGTGGAAAAGAGGAATTCGTCAGAGGAAGAAGTCCATTTGGATATGACGGCGGTGATGTTGCTCATACACTCCTGAACAGCTGATTCGGCGAGCGATTGGTGAGCTGGTTGTTTCTCCGGCGGAGAAGTTGCTCGGAACAAGTGCTTCCCCATTATTATTTTCTCCAAACTCTGTTTTGTGTTTGCTCTGTTTGTTTGGTTTCTAAACTCTCTATTACTTTGTTTTTTCTGTTACTAAACAAAAATAAAAAAAACTTATGGTTTGTTGTGTTTTGTTTGTAGATAAGAAGAGGAAGAGCTATATATATAAAGTATTTTGGTATATAGATACGGACGGCTTAGTCAAAATGAAGTATATGTATATGTGTATGTACGTATCGATATGTGGAGGAGAAATGTTCATTAGTCAAACGCGGTGTCAAATACGACATGACATTGGTATAGTCAGACCAATAGGGTTAGTTTAGTCAATTCTGACGAAGTATCACATTTATTGCCTTCATCTGCAGCTGTGTGAATTTTGCAAATTTACCGTTTCAAAAAGGAGACTACTAATTCTATCTCTCATCCGTAATAGTTAATGTTTAAGCCAAAAAAAATTATTTCATTTTAATCTGAAATGTTTTACATTTTTAATGCAAAATTAAAGTTTATATATTTATTTTTGATCATTTATATTATGCAGTCTTTTTTATTATTGATTAAATTGTGTTTAATTAGACAATAAATGATGTTTTAATTTTAAAAAAATTATAATTTTATGTGATTTCTTAATTTGTGTGTAGAATATTTAAACATCAGCTATTATGGATCAGAGGGAATATTAAACTCGTAATTTTATACTATATTGAATGCACCAAAAAAGATCACAAGATTTTTTTTTTCTTTTTTTTGGTTTTAGATCACAAGATTTCTATGGATTCGTAATAATGGTAAGAAGTTTATATACTAAAGCTGTCAATTTTAAATGTTTTATTAACTGAAATTCTTGGCTTCTTTTCTTTGTTGGTAATTACGTCATCTAAAATTCTCGGTAAAATAATTAACATCTAGTAGTTGAATTCTAAGAAAATAAAATTAAATTAGGTTCCATTTTAACTCTGACGTCTGCAGCTTATAAAAGATTATCCTAAGTGGTGATTTTAAATTCTTGGAAACTATTTTGCACAAATTATGTTAAATGTTGGCTTATGAGATTCAAATTCAAAATCAATTGACAATTAATGGATTGGTCAATATTCTTTATATAGTAGTGTTGGTTCTTTTATATTTCCGATGTGGAATCTTAACAAATGAGGCTCTGATACCATGTTAAATATGAGATTATGGGTTTCCAATTCAAAACTAATTGACAATGAGTGGATTGACTCATATTCTTTATATAATAGTGTTGGTCCTTCTATATTTCCGATATGGGACCATAACCAATAAGAGGGACACCAAAATTTGGTATGGTATGAATTTTATAATATTAATGTTGGTCCGTGTTACTTTTGGTAAGGTATTAAATTTTTAACGGATCTAAATGAACATAAAACGGTTTATTTGAAAAGAAAATGCAACTGTTAATTAGCTTTCTAACAATACGCCTGTTAGTTCTTTGATATTTTGGGAAACCAAGATTGTGAGGAAGGTTCCCTTTGCCGCTTTTTATGAAAGTTTGCGTCCTGCCGCCACATAAATGAAATCCATAGTTTTCAAAAGATGTTTAAAGATCCTAAAATTGCCATAATACGACTGACTACTAATTCATAGTTTTCTCCATTTCTTAACTATGCTTATAATTGAGTCAGAAGAGAACACAATACAGAATTTTCCATCTAAAACCATTTGAGTATAAATTTTTCATCAAATGTAAAATATGAATTTAACTAATCAAACATTAAATTCATTAAAGACTCTTGATTAAGATTTAATCTTTACATTACGATACCTTTATTTCGAAACTAAAACTATCCATAAACACTAAAAAAAAAAAAAAAAAAACGTATAACTAGTTCAAAATTTAAAATGATATAGCTTTAACATTTTAATATATGCTATTGCTAGAGTTCAAATTCTTCTACGTACTAATTTTAACTATGGTTAGTCATTGAATTATACTATGGTAAGTCATTTTTAATATCTTAAATAACATGAATATATGATTCTTTTACATGATCCGAAAATTGATATGGATATTAACTCAATATTTTCCGATTTTAAAAAAAACATTTATCGGCGCACTGGAATCAGTTGTCTTATACTAGTTTCATAGATACACCTAGATCTAAAAAATCTCATGAAATGATATAAAATGACAGTACTTACTAATCAACCGACAATCTTTTTAACTTAAAAGAAATCAACCGACAATCGAATGAAACGGCAGTTACAAAATTCATTGTGATCTACAAATGTAATTATATGTATGTTTGAAGTATATTTATGCCCATTATATTATATTATTGGTTCTGAAGCTAGTAACCAGCTAATGGGGAAATAGTCAAATACAAATACTTTAATTTTCTTTTGTCGTGGAAAAGTAAAAATAATTCTAAAAACAGGAAAAGACAATGACAGAGAATCTAAAGATGATTCAAAAAGTAACAAGTGAGTCGAGTGGGGAACTTACCGACGAGGAATAAAGCTAAAGTCCCCATGCATTTCACAAAAATTACGTATGGTCCTCATTCTCCATGGCCCCTTGATTTGGAGTAGACAAGATTCAAGGGCCGACCCACTTCCTTTCTTTCTTTTCTTAAGAGTAATAAATAAATAGTAGTACCATAAAATTGAGTTTTAATTTAACCTTCCAAAGTTGATCGCTTTTTAACAGATCTATCCATATAACATGTTGTGGATAGTCCATCGAAGACTACTTGTTAATAGAGAAATATCTTCCAATGATTATATTTTTAAAAAGATATCATTGGTTCATTGCTAACGTTAGCAAAAATAATTGATATCATAATCGATATTATCTGTGAGACACTGAGATGTTGGCTCTGTTGACATGCATGACCTGAAAGACTGATCTCATGTTGTAAGTTTTGATCTTGTACCATTTCGAACTTTTGTAAAGTATCTCAATTACCTTATTCACATTAAAACCAAAAAGGCTGAGAAGAGTCAGATTCGATTCCAGGGTTTAACGTAAACAGGGATTGAATTGAATTCATCTAGCCGCATAATCGTATATATTGGTTATAAATGGTATGTGTGGATCTTGTGTGCTTAGTCCTGACAAAGTGATTAGTTTCATTTCTTTAACTTTTTTGAAACAGACGAATTTTGATGGAACCTATCCCAAACCACGTGTTTCATGGCCATCTTTCCAAGCCATTTACTATAAATCCTATTTTGCCTGATTCTTGGCATGCATCATACAATATGCATATATTTCAACCATAAACATACTGTTATTGTTTTTGTTCTAAATAATTTAGGGTTTAGATTTCCCATTTTTTAAAAATGCCAAATTAATGGTTTTTAGTTATTTGATTTTGATATTGAATTTGTGCTAACATTTTAAAATGGTTATTATTTTTGTAACTAAAATTTGTTTTTGTGCTGAGAATTGCTTTTTTTTTTTTTAATATGAAAACGTTTTAATTATGTCTAACGAATATGTGATGCGATATGAATTATTTTCGAATATATTTACTTTGGTCCAAGGTGTGAATTTTGGACCTTTTGTTTTGACGTCGTCTTATGTTTACGAATCAATAACTTCATCAAGAAATTGTGTACTCGGTCTTTTATCCAAAAAAACAAAAACGTCTTCGGTCTTTTTTTTTAGTGTTTTTGTTTCATTTTCGGTTATGATCAAATAAGATAATATACCTTTCGATTGCACACATGACACATTGATTATTCTTTTTCAGTTCCTGGAAAAAAATATTACAGACAGTTAACCAGCTAATACATCACTGATTACCCTTTACAACAAAATTGTTGAAATTTTTCTTAATGATGATCTCTTCGTTTGAAACATTCAAGTATGTGTAGAAATCAAGATTTTTTTTTTTTTTTTGAACAAAATAAATCAAGAATATTCCACGTAATATATGTATAAGACTGATTACTCATCGGCGTCATCGCTTTAAAAAAACATGCAAGAGAGAAGACCTTATTATAATGTTTACTTGTTTACTAGATCAATTCCTTCTCCCTTTCGTCTCTGAATCATTCTTCTGATAATGTTTACTTGTTGACTAGATCAATTCTTCTCCCTTTTGTTACTGTTACATTTCGAAATTAACGTTCTTGAAGAATATGAAAACGTCCAAATCTAGAAATACAAAATATGTAATTTTAGAAGTTTTTTGCCAAAAAAGGTCTGGCTGTTGGGAATCAGTCCGATGTCAGTGTGGCTACATCAGATGTCACCGAAACACATATGTATATTTAATCCTACAAGAGATCCAACAAAATTAAATAAATAAAAGATGGAAAAAAAATTACAGAGTCTATAAACCCTAATTTCAATTCCCTAACGACTCGTTTTTGTTTTTGTTTTGAGGGTTATATCAAGAGGAAAAAGAAAACCTCTAACTGGTCTTAAAGGTTAACTCTTAAGAGCCCTCAGGCTTTTCGTACTGCGGAAGTTCTGCAGGCGGCGGTTGCTTTTGTGATTTTTTGTTGTTGTTCAGTAAGTTTTTCGCGTATAAAGACCCGAAAACGATGACCTGATCGAATAAACTTAGTTAGTCAAGGAATCAAAAGTATTAACGTATAGTCATTGGAGTGCCTAAGTTTTTAACGGATCTAATGGTTCAAGTTCAAAAAAAAAAATGTAAAAGAATCGAAGATATACCGATCCGATACATTGCTCCCAGCTGAGTGGATGAGAGAACCAAATGCATGAGAGCATGATACTCGCAAGCTTTATTAAGACGGATTATTTGGGTTAGTTATTAAGACGGCTTAGTCGGATTGAGATCGGGCTTGTTGTTTTACCTGTCTCGTCGTCATGATTGCAGCAAATGTTAGAGCACCAAATGTCCTAATGGTGTAAGAAATGAAGAACTGGCTCGCTGTTGCAACCTGCACATTAATCTCTGGTAAGTACAGTGGGAATTAAAGAGACAAGAAAGGAAGATTGTATCATGAGATGTCGTCATCATCGAAGATTTTCAGATCATAGAATCATGGATTTGTTTGTACAAACTAAACTCAAATTCTGCTTCATGAATTATGCATGCCATCTTGTGGACCTATTAAAACTACACAAACGTAATAAGACTGTTTTGGACGAAACATGATATTGTAATGACTTAGCAGAAGATTAGAGGGAACTTAAACTTACTGTGGAAAGCAGAGCGATGTCGAGTAGACAATCTCTATGCCGAGAAACAAAATCTACAGCTAGTAGTAAATGGCCTTGCAATATAAGTCCTACAAAAATAAGATTCACAGAATGATAAGCAAAGAGCATGACTGACTAGATTGTAATCTTGTTTTTGAGGGTCTAAGCACTGAGGTTTATGCTGAAGAAATGAATTCTGAATAAAAGAAACACGGAACACGGTCAGAAATAGAGGAAGCTTAGGAAAAGTTGCGACTAATTACATGTTAACATCACTAACATATGACACAGCTCCAGCCTAGTTATCATCAGCTTAAGCTTAAATAAGGTGTCGTTGCAGAGGTCTAACAGTCAAAATAAATAGAGCTTAGCAATTATAACCACACAAAAAAAAAGCGAAAGAACGAGGAGAGAAGTCTTCTACTTGTGGGAAAACGACCAACCCGAAACAATCCACCAAGGAAAAAAAAATAACGATGGTCCCGTGTCCGGAAAAAATGACAGTGACAGAAAAAGATGCAACTCTTAGTCTCTTACAGTAAAGATGGCAGCAACAAGTAAGATTCTCACCAGTGAAACTCAGAACACAAGAACAAAGTGTTGTGTAGAATATTTGGTTATGTATCTCCATATTATATCCCTTAAAGAGTTTGTCCTGGAATGTGCTTGTAAAGCCATCAAACCTGTTAGATAGCCAATTACCAAATACACAATCATGATTCATGACTAGTGAGTAGTAACAACATAGTATCGAGATTCATATCTTAAAACCAGACAAAAAAAATCTCAGTAAAAATTGCAAAAACAGTAAAGCGAGTAATACGGATATGCATACCCAAGATAACCAGCCATAAGGGAAACACCCCAAACAGTATTCTCCCTTCCCTTATTGTACGGACTAATATCATCTCCTGCCTACAGCTCAGAATTACATAAATAAACATCAGTAAATCATACATTGATGTTCATGGTAATTGTGATATTCTAACTAACCAAAAACTTGAATGATTGGGTAAGAGTATAGAGCAGTTTTATACCGGAAAAAGAATAAAGACAGAGCAGCCAAGGGTCACAAGAAAAGCCACTAAATAGTCAAAGCCCTTATACTTCTTCTGCATGATGAGTGTTCCCCATACCTGTACAGAGCACAGAGATTTAAAAACGGTGATGCTAAACTCAACGCATCTCTTACCAAAAAAGAATATTGCAACTTACCATTACTGGTATCATTTTGGCACATTTTGCAAGAGTTTGGACTGGGAAGCTCACATATTTAAGAGCCTGGAGGCATTACCGATGGTTAAATCAATAGTTTTAAAAGCAGACATACTAAGTCCGTAAATTAAGAGTGGAGGTGAAAGATAAAATCTTACTTCATATTGGCATGTCGTGGTTAAGATGTTAGTCACTGATATAAGGCAATATTTGTAAACCGGAGCTACAGGATCCAAAACTTTCTTGCTTGCCTACAAATTAAAAAAAAATCCAAATAGGGTTCTTAAATCCTTGACAGTAAGTATGAATACAAACACCAGTTGGGTTTTGCTAGTTACCAGCAAAGCACCAGCAGAGACAGCTGATGTAGTGAGCCGATTGCAGAAAACCAGAAACAAAGAGTACTTAAAGAATTCCTTGTTCAATCCATAAGGAACTCTCATTATCTTCTCCTGCAAATTACAAGCAAAGAAATTTATAATCTTTAAACTAAAGTTCCATAGAAATTTTACAGAAATCGAATGTACCATGAAAAGAAAACAGACCTGAAGAACACCATAGATAACAAGAGTAGACATAATGCCGGAAACAGCGAATACACCTTTCCATAATCTGTTCTCCTTCACTCCGTTTACTGATTCCGTCTCAGCCATGGCTCATCCACCTCTCAATATCTTCGCTTTTGTATGAAGAAGATAAAAACGTAGCTCGAATTAACCAAACGAATCACAAAATACAAAGCTCCGAATCCGATTCGTTATGTAAGCGAGCGAAACTACGGTAACTACACCTACGAAGCTCAGAGATTTCAAACTTCAACGAGGAACGGATATAATAATACAACGGCCGATCTGGTGGAATCGGAGAAATATCTCTCTACCTCTGAAAACAGGATAGCCGGATGTAACGGGAAAACTGAGTAACCGATAAATCCCGACCCAGAGGCTCACCTAGAACCCGGAGGACGGAGAATCGAGGGCTAGAAGATGATCAGAAGGAAGAAAAAATCATCTCGGAGACACCTGATTCAATGGTGGATGATGAGTGTGATGATCGTGAGAGAGATTGAAGATAAAAGTTGTATTTCTGATTGATTAGGTTTTTCAAATGGCCCGAAGGCTTACATACATATGTAGAAGATCAAACCAGTTCGGTTTACATAATTGAAATACTAAACCAAGAGAGAACTAGACCAAAATAAAGAAACAAACCAAGCATAATTCCTGTAACACCGGAAGAAACTCTCCGGTGACTCTCCGACAAGATCCGGTTTGCTCCACCGTCCTCCTTTCCTTTCCTTTTTTTTTGTTTTCTAAGTTCAGTTCGTTGGGGTTTTCTAAGGATCCGCCACGTCAGCACTCGAACATGCGCATGTTTGAAAATAAACGAGTCAAAGGTCAAAAACTTTCTGTTTAATTAGAGGTTTCTGTTTTAAAGGAGTTGGAAGGTTTAACTAACCTGAGAAACACCACTCCAGTAAGTCAGTACGATGAGGATGGGTAATGACAAAACAAAAAGAAAGAAGATAAGTCCTAATCTAAACTCGTGGTCGTGATTTTTTCCTTTTCGTTACATCCTTGGAAAATGTCTGATTCTAAAGTTGCAGAATTTGGGTACGAAAACAAGTAAACAGCCCAAGAAGACGAGAAGCAGCAAATCGATCGTACGAAGAGAGATATTGTATATATGTTTCTTTTCATGTCCTTATCCTCTGTATTTCATCCAATAGATGGATTCTGCTTTATCTCCTCGCATCTTTTTCGCTCACAGCTTCATTAATTCAAGGTGTGATGGGATTTTGTTCCCCTTTGTTTTTGGTTTCTTGGTGTTGTCTCGCTGAAAAAAATGGCTCATACTCGTATAGGTCGCATAGTTTTGCAGCTGCTAATTGCTGGAGATTGGTTAATGGTTTATGTTGGGAGATCAAGGCTAGTGGGAATAGTGATCGCAACGTGTTCGATGAAAGTTCTCTGAGAGGAACCGACGGGTCGTTGTTTGATCCTGCTTCATTTGAGACAGTCGACGCGGAACTCACGCCTGAAACTGTTGATTTCTTCGTGAGTGACGCAGAAGGTGATCCAGATTGTCCTACTCAAGGCTATTCCTCTATCGAATTTTCTCTTCAAGCTCTACGCCAAGGAAAGGTTTGTTCTTGAAGACCATTGGATTTATCTGTTTTTTTTTTTTCAGTTGTGTAGATTCGTTTTAACTACATTTCTTTTCTTATTTTTCAGTTTGTGATTGTTGTTGACGATGAAATCGGGGATGCTGAAGGGAATCTGATCATGGCGGCAACTCTAACGAGTCCAAAACATATAGCGTTTCTGATTAAAAATGGTTCCGGGATTGTCTCTGTTGGGATGAAAAAAGAAGACCTCGAAAGATTAAACCTTACACTGATGTCACCTGAAATGGAAGACGAAGATTCCTCTGCGCCAACTTTCACCGTCACCGTGGTAACGATTTGCCAAAATCAGATAGAATTCTCAAGATGGTTTCATTGCTTCTTAGTTTTTTGATAAAGTTATTGGTTGCAGGATGCAAAATCAGGAACATCAACAGGAGTATCAGCTTCGGACAGGGCGATGACAGTTCTTATGCTTTCGTCCCTCGAAGCTAAACCAGATGATTTCAGGAGGCCTGGTCATGTGTTCCCTCTAAAGTACAGAGACGGTGGAGTTTTGAGGAGAGCCGGTCACACTGAAGCGTCAGTTGATCTAATGATATTGGCTGGTTTACGTCCTGTCTCTGTTCTTTCAGCTATTCTTAATCAAGAAGATGGGTCTATGGCCTCGCTTCCGTATATGAAAAAGCTTGCTTCGGAACACGATATTGCCATTGTATCCTTGACCGATCTAATCAGGTTAGAGTATAAGAAGTAAAATGTATGGAGAGGATAGAGTACTCTGGAAACAAGTAAATTGCTAAACTTTGGCTAGTTTGATATAATCGTAGATATCGAAGAAAGCGAGAGAAGCTTGTGGAGAGAATCACGGTGTCTCGCTTGCCTACCAAATGGGGTCTTTTCCAAGCCTATTGTTATCGATCTAAACTCGATGGAACCGAAAATATTGCCCTCGTTAAGGTAAATCAAACATCACTTGCTTCTAAAATATGTAAAAGAGTGTTAGATCATAACTTGATCAATTTGGATTAATGACCAGTCTTGTTTTGTTTCTGTTTGAATCTTAACCAGGGAAGCATCGGAGACGGTCAGGATATTCTGGTACGAGTACATTCAGAGTGCTTAACCGGAGACATTTTCGGTTCAGGAAGGTGTGACTGTGGTAAACAGTTGGAGTTAGCGATGGAACTAATCGAGAAAGAGGGAAGAGGAGTCGTTGTGTATCTCCGTGGCCACGAAGGAAGAGGCATTGGCCTTGGTCACAAGCTTAGAGCTTATAACTTGCAGGACCAAGGACACGACACTGTTCAGGCCAACCTTGAACTTGGCCTAGCCATTGATGCTCGTGAATACGGCATTGGTGCGCAGGTCAGCCATATCATATCGGTTCAGTTTTGGTTTATAAAGTTTTCGGTTATATTGGGGTGGAGAGGTTTATTTATCTAATTAGAACGAAAATTTAATTCGGTTTGGTTCTTGGATAGAAAAGTAACTTGCACGTATTTTAAAATCATCTCAATTTTATTGGTTTTGGAATGGTCTACCTATAGATGCTTCGGGACATAGGAGTGAGAACAATGAGGCTGATGACGAATAATCCGGCGAAGTTCACCGGACTTAAAGGGTACGGACTCGCCGTAGTTGGACGTGTGCCGGTGGTGACACCAATCACCAAGGAGAACAGAAGATACATGGAGACTAAACGCAAGAAGATGGGTCACGTTTATATCTCTGATATCGATCAGCCTTTGGCTTGACCATAAGCTTTTGATAAAACTTACAGTGGCAGAGAAACACCTCTTTTACAGTAGAGTGAAATCTCCGCCTATACAAATCAATCATACGCTTACATACTCTGTCTTAGACTCTTATGTAAATTCGAGAAATCTGTTGTCAGGGTTTTTGCTAGAATCCTTCCATTTTGGGCTTTGAGCCCGACCCGGCCCGGCCCAGTAATTTATTTGAGTTTTCAGCGTATAAATACAATTTTGACAATTGAACCAATCGTCTTCTTACTTCAACGCTGAAAAAGAAACCCTAGAATCCCCGCTGCGCAGACAATGGGTCCTAAGGGTACGTTCGATCTTTGCTCAGTTTCCTGATGGTGTAATTGCGCTTTAATTTGTCACTGTTTTGAAAATTATTTCCGTGTCGATGAAGATATACTTCGTTTATCCATTCTTAATTCGATCAATTAGTATTCCTCGTACCATTTTGTGTACTGGGTTAGCCCCAAAGGGAGTTTTTCGATCTTCTGGTTGATTGGCCTAAGAACAGTAAACCTTTCAATCATTCATTTAGCCAAAATTGTATTCTGTATTAGTATTTGTTCTTTGATTATGGACTGAATAATCCAGCTTTGGCTATGATAGTTATGTTTGATTTGAATTAGTGAATTATCATATCGAATATTACAATGTCACTTTTCCTTTCTGAATAAACCGTAGTTTCTTCAGTTGTCTTCTTGCTTTAGACTACTGAAACAGTGAATATATATATATATATATATATCTTCTAAATTTTTATTTGAATATTGATTGATTAAGCTTTTGATAATTGATGTGCAACTGCAGCTGAGAAGAAGACCGATGCTAAGGCGCAAGCCGTGAAGGCTGCAAAAGCAGTGAAGTCAGGTACAACCTTCAAGAAGAAGGCGAAGAAGATCAGAACCAAGGGCACATTTCACAAACCCAAGACCTTGACGAAGCAGAGGAACCCTAAATACCCACGTAACAGCGCTGCTCCGAGAAACAAGCTTGACCATTACCAAATCCTCAAGTTCCCTCTCACCACCGAGTCTGCGATGAAGAAGATTGAAGACAACAATACGCTTGTGTTCATTGTCGATATAAGAGCTGACAAGAAGAAGATTAAGGATGCTGTCAAAAATATGTATGATATCCAGACCAAGAAAGTGAATACTCTTATCAGGTAAGAGATAGAGAGAACACACTCTGGAATTAAACACACCAACGACAAGTAAGAACACTAAACCTTTGTTATCTGCTCCTCATTTTTGCAGACCTGATGGAACGAAGAAGGCATACGTGAGGCTGACACCGGAGTACGATGCATTGGATGTGGCTAACAAGATCGGAATCATCTAAACTCTTTTTGTCTTCTTGGTGTTTTTTTTTTTATGTTCTAGACGATCTCCTTTGAATCTTTTTTCCGCTACTCTCTAAATTATAATTTTTCCGGTTCTTAATTAGTTAATTTTATGCCGAATTAATATATCCCTTCTGATTTGTCAAAATTACATGTTTTTGGATTTTCACACTTGTATTATTGCTTCAGAAATATGTTTGATTGGTTTAGTTTTTTTTTCAAACACTGAGGGCGGGATTTTATTGTTGCTAGACACAGAGCAAACCAACCAAAGTACTCAAAAACAGAGTCCTAAAAAAACATAACTTGATAAAAACAGAGCAGATGGGACAAAAGCCCAAACGACCATTTATTCTTCGTGCTACCAGTTTAGAAATCTAAACCGTTCTAAATATTTATGATGTTTCCATGTTTGTCCGTGTTTCTCCATAAGTCTTCTTGGTCTTTATCGCTACTGGTTCGACACCGTAGCAGTACCGGTTGAATTTGCTTCCATATTTTTTTATTCTTTTTTTGGTATGAGACCAATCTTTAGGTCGAACAATTTGTTAACTCATATTGTAACACCTTATCATTTTCATTTTATATGAAATATTTACCATTTAGCCAATATATATATATATATATATATATTTATGATGTTGCAAAAGAAAGCTTTTTTTATCTACTTTTTGAATTCAAAGAAATCTGAAATTGAATTTTTAGGACGCAAATGATTGTGCAATTAGGAAAAAAATTAAAAATTGAGTTGATTGAAGCAAAATTTATGTACTTTGAGAATAAATATATTATTGAACTACATGTTACGTAGAAGAATGAGTGAAATTAAAAAGTATTCCATCCTTTTTTAATTTTTTTTAATTTTTTTTTTGTCAAAGTATTCCATTCTTTTAAATCCTCATGTTTACCATTTAGACTCTTGAAAAGAAAAACAAATCGATTAAAATCTTACATTGTTCAAATCGAGAAAGTCGTAAAAAGTGGTAATGAAACCGTGACCCAAACCCGAAAACAAAACATTAACTAAATAACCGAAGAACCGGTCGAACCAAAGATTAAATCATAAAGAAGGGACGAAATAACAAAATAATCACCCAACTTACAATACTGCTCTGATAAATCTCGTAAACTGATGGATTCGCTAATCTAATCTCCGCCTCTTTCCGGTTAACATCGTTTGATCGATAACCGAACTCGAACCGAAGCCAAATCTCATAACCGAACCAGAACACGACAGAAAATCACAGCGTCCCGATGCGCCGCTACTATTAACATCAAACCCTCTAAATGAGATAGGAGGAGCCGGAGGTGGTAATTCAAAACGCTCCAATAATAGTGTTTGAGGCGGTGGGTTTACCCATTTTGGCAGCGGTCCCGCCACGAGAAGCGTTTGAAGAAGCGGTCCAGCTTCCACCACCGCTTTCAAAAGCTTTCCCGTTTCCGGAAAAGCTTTCCCCATCACGAGAACGTCCAGAGGATCGACCTGATGATGATTATGAGCCGTTGGATCTTCGAGTATCATCGACGGCTGAGGATGATGAATGTTGAGGAAGCTTGAGAGTTCTGAGGAAGAAGGAGAAGAAGAAGATTCGTCCCGAGAGAAGCTGTTTGATTCAGTGCTGCTTCTTGAATTAGGGTTTTGGGTTTGGATGAGAAGTTGAGATAGTTGTTGTCTAGCTTCGTCTCGTTCTTGTTGAGTGGATTTGAGGAGAGTGAGAAGTTGGTTGGTTTCTTCAGTGTGTGTTCTTGATTTCTCATTGGCTTCCATTTTCAGTGTCTCTAGTTCGTACAGAGTGTTATGTAGATCCTGCCTCATCTCATCAATGCTCTGCATCTCAAAAATTGTAAACAACAATTCATATCGAAAAGAATAAAGATAAACAATGTGATTAATACCTCATGATGAAGCCAAATAGAAGAATATAAGTCCTCCATTGATCAGTGTCTGTGTTTTGTTATAATACTCTGTTAAGAACTAAGAATGACCCTTTATATTGATTGTTTCTGACTTATATATATATATATATATTTTTTTTTTCTTTCATGTCACGAGCTAGATGAAGTCTTTTTTTATTTATTTATTAGACGTCAAAAGGAGTCTTCTTTTATTAAAAACATACTATAAGTTAATAAATTCAAATTTCTTTTGTGAGACAAATAACATGGTTACAACTTACAAGTAAGGCTTGGAAATGGTTAATCATAAATACAAAAAAAAAAATGTGACAAGTTGCCTTTGGTCATAATAAACTGAATTGACATAGTTTCCATTTAATTACACAATAATTGCAGCGGATTCTCGTGAAGAAACTTACAAAAAGATATGTAAATTCAGACAGGTCCAATTTAGGTCGCCTTATACTTTTGTAATGTATGCATTTTTTTTGTTTGTATGTAAACCACTGATGTAAATTTATTAAATACTTGTACTAGATTGGCTTGTGGACTGCCCAATAAATATATCTGATATTTTAATGTGGCATTGTTTTTCCTAATACGTTTACCTTTTTTTTTGGTCTACTTACGTTTACTTATTATATATCTTAGATATTCCTTACATTAGCTAGCTTTAATTTAGGTCGTACACTCTATTTCATTATTATGCAAATATTCTTTACGCACATAATACTCAAAACCACTATTATACAAAACATTTTTTTATCGAGCTTCGCGGTATGAATTTCAATGTTTGTTGTATATAAGAATTTCAATGCTGCACTACTTAAACGGCTCACGGCTCACATAAATGCTTTATGACGTCACTCACGTTAGTCTGCTTAAAGCATGCATACATTTTTTTTTGTTAAAGTAAAGCATGCATACATACAAAACTTGGACTCTTTTAGTCTTGTTATAATTCATATTTTCTTATAGAGTACATTATAAAGGATCTATTTAGTTTGCTCAATACCTTTTATGAGTTAAAGCAAACTATGATATATATTACTAGAAAACAAACTTTACTGGTAAAGAAAAAAATGAAAATCTAACCATCTAAAAGACATTTACATTAATATTCCATAGTAAAAAGACTTGAAAGCCTAATAAAAAAATATGTTTTAATATAAAAAATCATATCATTATATCTATACAGATTATAGATAAGTGAATAAAACACATACCATAAAATGACAAGGAGAAAAGACCTCGAGGCTCATAAATCCTAATCCATATACAAAACAAAACCCAATTAATAAAAAGAACTATATTGTAATTTTTACATTTTTTCTGTGAGCTATACTTAATTATTCAAAATATTTTTTTAGTTGGCCTATTAACCTTATGGAACTCGTGATTTTGGCATTTTCTTCGACGGCACATAGCAACGGCCAACAGGTACAAGTCATATATAGACAAAATTCATCTTTCATGACTTGGACCGAAAACTGAAAACTATTATACACGTGTCTTCCCTTTTGAATGATTCGTCTAAAAGTCGACTTGAAGTCCGACTTGACGATACTAAATGCTTTGACTATTTGACTACCAAATCCAATCAATTGGAATTTAGGGTGAATTAGGAAATAGGTTACTTTTAATTTTCTAATTTGCCGAATGGATCTATTTTGAACATTTTTTAGAAATTGGATAGTTTTGAATAGTCACATTTTCAAAAATCCCAAAATGCCCTTATTAGTACGAGAGAAAAAAAAAAAAGAGGGATGGAAATCGTGTGTGAGGAAAAAAATGGCGAAAAAATATTTAATTTAATTTAAAGTAGAAGACCAGAAAAATGTGATTTTCCTATATTTGATTCATATATCTCATTTTAAAAAGTGAATCATATAATGATATATATATTAAAAACATAGATTTTTTGCTGCACATTTTGAAATTTAGATTTTTGAAAACGGACATTTTAGGTGTACGCCCCTTTAGGTGTATACCGTTTTATGTGTACACCACTTTAAGTGTACACTATTTTAGGTAGGAGAGAGAAAAGTGTGACTTTTACTGTACAAAAGTAGGAGAGAGAAATGTTGATGCACATTGAAATTTGGATTTTTGAAAACCGACATTTTTAAAATACATGAATGTATAAGTCTGAAAATTTATCATGTAATGTTTTCGGTGATATACGGTTTACGTATGAAAACTTACCATGAAATTTCGGTGATATATGGTGATATTCGGTGTGCGTACACCGATAAATATGGTGTATGTACACCGATAAATATGATGTACATACGACAATATATGGTGTACATACGGTGATATACGATATACGTACTGTGATATACGGTATGCGTACACTAATAAATATGGTGTGTGTACACCGATAAATATGGTGTATGTACACCGATAAATACGATGTACGTACATTGATATACGGTATACGTACGGTGATATACGGTATACGTTCAGTGATATATGATGTACAGATATACGATGTACGTCCAATGATATATAGTGTATGTACACCGATAAACCAAAATTTAAAAACGCAAAATATGATAATCATATTGAACATTTAACTTAATAACATGGTGTTCCAAAATTTAAAGATTTTTTCCAAAATAAAACAAATAAATAATAAAGAAAAAAATCAATCATCGTCTTCATCTTCGTGTTTATCAAATTTTGTTTCTAACCATCGCACAAGTGTTAAATTACACATTTTGAGAATCTAGACCGTGCTTTGTTACACATCATCATTTAATTTTGTTTCTCGTGCGGCCGCATGTGTAATTTGATAAAAGCATCTGAATTTTTGTTTGTTTCTAATTTGATAAACAAAAAAAATCAATCATCGTCTTCGTCATCGTGTTTATCAAAGTACATCATCTGATAAAGAAAAATTCCCAAAGCTAAACCCTAGCTTCATAGACGACTTCTCCCAAAGCTAAACCCTAGCTTCATCTTTTCCTCTTTGCTCTCTTTCTTCAAAAAAATCGAAGCAAAAGGGTACAAAACACCTATTTGGCAAATTAGAAACTTGAAACTATCCATTTTCCCAATTTAATTCCTCTTGAATTTATCTTCAAATGTTTGTCACAATATATATAATTTCGACCCTCCCAGCGATCAATTCGTTCCATTTTTAGAATCGTCTTGGTCCACAACAGTTGGCACAATTTGCTTTCCATCTCAACCATTTTTGCTGTCGGATGGTTCACCTCCAACCATGTTCGATCTTATTTTTTTCCGATTTCATACATAAGTTTTGATCGACATTAGGCTCGACAAATAAAAAAACTGTTACTGTAGTATTTTATGAAGAACATATACTAGTATATTCTGACCGCTTACCGCCATTTTTTTGGACTGCTTACTGCCATTTAAAGGCTAAAGACCATCATCTCATACTCTATTTGGTCGCAGGTGTTCAATATGGCTAAAGAACAAAAACTTTTATTTTCTTTTGTTAAAAAGTTTTTTTTTAATGAAAATATAATTAAAAAGAGTGTTACAAGGAATCAAATGTGAATCAAAACAATCATAAGGGAGATAGTCTAAGATGATTTACTCTTTACACAATAATTACAAATTTAGTTATGTTCATCGGTGGTTCATCGGCCAATAAATAAGAACCTTTTCTGATAACAACTCAAGGATTAAAGTCGGTCCAAGGGTTTGAATAGTTTCTCTCTAAAATTTCTATTTAATGTTTTTGCAAAATTATAAAGATTGAGCACTTTTTCAATATTAATTGCGAACACACATGCCTTGAGGTGCACGAGTAGTTGACTGACTGGTAATCAATGCTGCAGCAGAGGAAAGCATTTTGTTCCATTATTAAATTTAAGATACAAGGAACATAATTGATTGGTTCGTCGACCAAAAAATAAAATCATTAATTAGTTTGACCGAAGACCGGAACTCTTTCTGGTTTTATTTAGTTGTTAGAATGAAAACGAAAATTTGTTAAATTATTCTGAATTTTGAGCTTTGTGATATGCTCACACCTCTAACAAAACAAAAACTGATAGTTCAGTAAAGTTCTACCTATTAAGGCATATGTTTACCCTGATTGAAGCTGAGGTAATGAATGCAATCACTAACTGCGATTAATGAAACCATTCTCCTCTACGATTATATTTTTGTGTGAACCACAAGTCATTTAGTAATTCAATTCATAAATCCTTCCCTTAAAATGTTGTCTTCTCTAAACTGAAACCGTAGGTTGTTTAGTCACAACGCAATAAATTTCCTTCTCATAATTCAAAACAGTACGTAGTTCAAGTCTACATCGGAGAAATTACGTTTTCGGGACAAATTGTGCACAAATTCAAAGATAAGATGCATATCTGAGGAGATGATTGAATGCACTTCACATTCTCTTTCTCTTGCCGTGATGCTTCTCTGCTTTTCCAAGCTTGGACTTTCTTTGTTTGATCAGCTGGAGATAAAGCTTCAACCAAAGGAACGGGTAAACCAAGAGAACGGCCTGAATAAAAATGCCATGTGACAGATCAAAATGGTTATTGGAAAAGCTAATGATGACGACAATGATATGTAAAAAAATACATATTCATAAACGATACTTAAGCCAAAAGGGTTTTGTTGAAGAAGAAAAAGAAGAAGGAAGCAATGAACATACCCAAAGGAATTCGTAGTAACTGAAGGGGAAAACAGAGAAGAAATTTGCGTAAAGAGTCCTTTCTTTAACATGAGGAAGCGCTTTGTACATGATCAATACTGCAGAAACATGGTCAAAGTCAATAAGAAGAAATGAAATAAGAATTCTGGCTTTAGAGAAACACATATACGCTTTAAAGTACTCACATTCACCAATTAGCCCCGTTGGATAGATCATGATGAATCCTGTGTACCTGGATGGTAAAACATATTATGCAATCAGTTCAACTCGAAAAAAATAATTCTGTGATAGGGAATGTTTCACATCAAAACAATTTATAAAGTAAAGTAGGATGTATTACCTGAGATAAGTTAGCCAATAGGGACATCTACCGAGGCATGTTAAAGCATAGTGAGGATATCTGATCATCTGCATCCAAATCCATCACTCAGCTACCACATCGAGTAATATTTCGCTCTTTAAAAGGGAAATACAACTGCATTTGTATATAACATCATTGTTCCACCTAGACAGTGCTCCATTCTGCTAAAAATTTCTCTCTAATCACTGCTAATGTATGTTCAAAGGTCTGGCTGACGTTCTCTCAGACCAGAACATTGAGATAACATATTTCTTTTTCAACTGTCACAAACTTGTCATTGGTATGTCTCTGTAAAAGATTATAGGCATGTGAAGATCAATCAAACTCACCTCGCCGAGACACCAAGCTACAAGTGTTATTGACAGCCATGGCGAATCCTGGACCTAAAAAGATGAATGTGAAAATGGAATTACACTGCTAGATTTGCTGAAACTTTGTTTTGGCTTACGAGTAAAACGCTCTTTAGAGCAAAACCACACAAACCTCCTTGATCTGTCCAACAATTGCCAATATGAAGTGTGTTCTTCCACTCCATTGCATCAGCGGAGACAAGAATCCACTAGGGACAATTCCTAAGTTTCAAAGAGGATCAATCAGTGTTCCAATTCAAGAAGGGAAAAACAAAAAAAAAATCACAAAACATCAAATCATTCAAATATTACCTACGGCTCCATGAAGAACTTCAACAACAGAAGCAATTTGCATCACACCTGAACGAATCAAAAGGCAACAACAGAGATCATTTTCAGAAACCCAACAATCCAGCTTTGGATTGGATTTGGCCAAATTTGACAGATCAGTCCCACTAAAATAAAATTGAACTACGGATCTCTTATCAAGCAACGATCAAAAACCTTGGGAAAAATCGTAAGCGATACAGAAGACGAAATTTCTTCTCACTTATCAAGTGTCCAGCAGAAGCGTAAGCGCCATTGATCGCCTTGCTCGATAAAAAGCTGCTGAAGATACTCAGAAGCGAAGTCGTCCTGGCGAAGAACACAAATCTCATGAGTAAAGGCAAGAGAGTGAAAACGAGAAGACGGAGGGAAAGAAAGAGAGATAACCATGAAGAAGCTTGGAGGAAATTGTAAGCAAAAAGATAAGACTTCACGAACTGAGACGACATCTTCGATTGAGGAAACCGATCGGCGATATGAAATCCGGCGGAGGCTCGAATAGTGGCTGCTCGTCTGGATACGGCGGATTAAGATTCTCGAGTGACGTCACATGTTTGTGTGGCCCTGAGTCACTTCGTACAGTTATTGGTTAAAATATTTTCATATTTTACACTGACGTACCCCTGAAGTCTTCATTTTGTTTCAATTAAACCTCAAGTTATATAAAATCGACTAAACACATCCCACTGAAGATTGATTCTAATTTACAACTTCGTCCTTGCAGTGTCAGTCTCTGATATTTTTTTTTAAAATTACTCTTTGATGCGCGCGAAAGCTCACAGTGGGATAGATTCAAAATGCTTTTTTGAGTGAAGATAAACGACGTCGTATTAATATTGCATGCGTTTCGGTTTTGCCGATTACACATGACACAACAACACCGTTTTTTCCCCTCTCGCTATGCATTCAATCATCGAATCGATGAAAATCATACCAAACTTTTGACGGATTCGACAGTGATCGGCATTCGTGAATCGCGACGATCTCGTAGCGGCCGATTCGGTAACGATACGATGATGATCGCATTGTAATGAATCATTATTTGATAATTATCTCTTGCTGATTTAAAATATGCCTGGATTCATATCCACTACCATTTTTATACATACTCTTCCAATAACTTTGGGTGAAAAGGGGATATTCTTAGTGGGTGTTTGCTTAAAATATTTATGAATGATTTTGTGGTGTGATTATGACCTTAAATAGTTGAGATTAATTATCAGTATGTGGACCTTATTTTATCCATCCATTTGTTCTTGTTCTTGGTGGGCAAGATAAGCACGTTAAATCAGATTATGAAAGATATGTGCTTATTTTTCTACAAATTAATTATCATATATGCCTATTAAAAGACTCAAAATTCTTGCTTGGTGAGAATCAGCCAATCAAAATGCCTTTTTCAATTCACCTCTTTTTGTTTATTTAAGATGATTATCAATTAGACTCCCTTGTCCATTTTTTTATATTTTTATTGATAATAGTTGCTTGCTTACTTTTAAGCAGCCATCCTTTTCTTCTTTTTTTCATTGAACTTTTAAACAAATTTAAAAGGAAAAGTTTGAAGGTGTAGTAGTGGTTCATATAATAAAGGAATAAAAAAGGATATCTTACCATAAAGACTAAAGAGTGGGAACTGATCTTTTATCATGGAGCAATTGCTTAAACAGAGAAAGATTTAAACATGCTCGATTTGATCAATAAGATTATAAAGCAGAAGAATACATTCTTTTTTTTTTTTCTTTCACAAAGTTGGCTTAAGCTTTACAAGTCAAACCTATTCTCCTTGATTATTTGGAAGATGAATATGCCTTGTTCAGTCATGTTGCTACTTGCTTATTCCATTTTTCTTCCTTCACTCTTCAGCTTTTTATAATAATGGATACTCTCACAGACTCTCATCCATCACTTTCTGATGGATCAACATTAATTTCTAATTTTGATTTCTTACAAAAAAACTTTCACAGAAACTTCAAAAACAGTCTTATTGATTTTGAAAATAGAGTTCTGACTTTGTATTACAACATTGGTATCCATGAAAGAGGCAGGGGATATGATGACTACACATGAGATTAGTACAGTGGGTGGTGTTTTTTTTTTTTTTTTATTATGTAAGTCATGGAAAACTACTAGTCGTTTAATAATATATATATATATATAGGCTGCACATATAAACATTCCAATGAATCAAATCCTAGACTAAAGACGACCACGATGATCTACCATGTTCAAAACTGAGAGGAAACTGATCAATGGCCAAAGAAGGCATCTTACTTTCATCTGCGTCGTCCATGTTCCATATAGACTCCAAGGAGCTTTCCCATGTTGGAGAAGCCAGGGGAGGAGGGAAGTTCAAGTAACAGCTTTGCTCTGAGTAGTAGATGTCTTTTACCGGTTTGATAATGTTTGCTCCAGACTGATCAATCTCTCTCCATATGTCATCCATGGAGTAGTATCCGTCTTCGCATTCTTGATTCATTTTCCCATTGGATCCTCCAGTGTCTTGAGTAGTTGCAGTGGTCATAGATGATGAGCAGCAGTTTGAAGATGAGGAAGTTGGAGACATAGGTCGCTTCTTCTCTTGAGCCTTCTTCCTCATATGAGTCCTCCAGTAGTTCTTTATCTCATTATCTGTTCTCCCCGGCAATTTCCGGGCGATTTTTGACCACCTGCATATCAAAATTTCCAAAAGTTCATACAAAAAAAATAAGGAGGAAGAAGAAGAGGATTTAAAAAACATTTTTTTGTGGGTTTCTCTGTTTCTTGGAGATTAGTCTGACCTGTTACCCCATTTGACGTGAAGCTCAAGGACAAGACGCTCTTCTTGTGGAGTCATCTTACCACGTTTGAGACCAGGATGCAGGTAATTAACCCACCTTAACCTGCAACTCTTTCCTGTTCTGTTTAAACCTACAGCCAAAACCAGGTCATATTTTTAATGGAAGGTCCTTTCCAAAGACCGCCCATTTTTCCATAACAAGCCTATACCTATTCTTATGTTTCTCCCTCCACCTTCAAACCTGAAACTTTCGCTACAAAATCCCATCTTCGATCTCCGAACAAGTGGACAAAGTTGACCAAGAGGATGTCCTCCTGTTCTGTCCACGGTCCTTTACGGTATTCCTCTTGCACATTTTTCATCTCTCTCTCTCTTTCTCTCTGAATACAAAAGTTGCTTTCTTAGCTTGTTTATGGGAACCTTATGGCATACTCTAGACAAATATTTATATAAGCCAACTTGAACACTGTGTTGTGTCTACGCGATATAACACTCACATTATTAAAATTCTCTAATGATTTGTTTTCTAATCTTTACCGTCCATATGGTGCGAGATTATGCTGTTGATAATGTGGGGTCTGTTGTTTTATGATGCCATCAAGCCATTAGAGCATATATATATATATAAAAAGGGGAAATAATCGTTAATAGGCGATTGACGTACACTAATGTAACACTCCCATTAATTCTGCCTTTTCTTTGTCTTCTTGTGTATTGCAATAAGAACACTTTCTTATATTTTCTTTTGGCAGGTCCCAATTGTTTCAATTGCACTATCTCGCTCGCGTGTCAGTGAAATATCAGCAGCATCCCAAAAATCAACCAGGAGAGAAAATAAGGTAAACTATATAATCCTTGTTATCTAAAAACAAAGAAGTATACAAAATTTTTAGTTTTCTTTTATCTCACGGTTTTAGCAATATGGAAGATATATGATCTGTGTGAGCTAAAATAAGGCTCAAGACATTTTTCTTTCTACTACTTTGGTGAGGTTATGATTGCAGTTTGTCCCTTGACTTTATTAAAGGTTAATCTAGATATCACTGTAGAAGCTTATAAAAGGCAAAGAACAAAGAGGAAATTTTTAAAAAGCATAATAGCAAAAGGGGTCGAATTGTGTTGGGTGTCTGATAAGTGGCCTTTTGTATCTAGCAGCAGCACATGAGATTGAAAGTTAGATACTTAGATATTGTTTTTAGGATATTAGAATCCGTTTTAATTAAACACCAATTAAAATTGTTTATTTAGACGAGAAAGGCCAATTTGATTTGGCTTGGCTTTGTGATTTGTCTCTTGGTGCTCTGTTTTCATGTCTAGGAAAGTTTCGATCTTTTAGTCTCATAATCTCTCAAAACCTAATATCAGCCGTTGGCAATACTTGTTTTTCAAGAAATCTGTTTATTATCAAATGGCTTATTGAAATTTCATAACCTTACATATATGCTCACGTGTGCAATTTCTATGGCTTAAATCTTCTAGATCCATGAATTAAAGTAGAGTAGAGAAGGTTCTGACTCTGTGTGTGTGTGTAAGTACCTGGTGTGCAGTGTGCTGGTCCATAGAAGCAGAAAATAAAGAGTATATATATATATATATATATGTATATTATAGATGTTCTTCTTTTCTCTGTATATATATATATCTCTAATTGGCAAAGAGTTCCCAAGATTCTTCAAAGTGTTTTGTTCTGTGGAAAACCCTGAAAATGACTAGAGGAATCTGAGAGAATTATACTCAGGTTGATGTTCCATAGTCTTTTACGTTTAAGCAAAATAATACCGAAACCCTAAACAAATTCCGGTTTAGGTATATATATATGGAAAACCTTATTGCAGTCCCGGTTTGATCCTATACCACCAAAGGTCACAACATCCCTAATCCCTCCATTGTGATTACTAAGTTCCATCAATAATTACCTTGGATCCTAAAACTAAGCTAGAGCTCGATTTTACTGGGTATGTTCGTTTGCCTGACGCCTGCGGCTGTGGCTGCGTCCAGACGCGGCCGATTGTTGTTCGTTTGACAACCGCGCGGCTGATCGCAACGGTGTTAGTCGCAACGCTGGAGAAATTCAGCGTCCAGAAATTTCAGACGCAGATTGTTGCGCTGGAGGTTGCGTCTGGTAAACGAACAACAATTGGCCGCAAGCCGCAACCGCAACCGCAGGCTCATGCGGCAGGCAAACGAACATACCCATTATCAAAGTTATCTCAATTGGTTGTTTGCGTTGGTGTTTACATTTAAAGGTGTATTCAATCTAATATTTAGGAGAATTTGGAAATATTTGAGTTTTAGTGAGTTTTTAGATGATTTGAGTGAATTAGGTAAGTTGTTATGATTTGTTTTTAAAATTCTATGAAATCTTACAACCATGAGATTTAGAGTTTTATTTTTTTAACTAAAAAATTTCAACAAAACATATTCAAATCACTTAAAGTCCCCTAAAATCTACTATTTAAAATATTTCCAATAACAGTGGGATTTGAATGTTCATTTACAAATCACTAGTTCAATAACATGAGACTTTAAATTTTTTTTAAAAATTCATGTTTGAATAACATAGGATTTGTGATTTTAATACAAATCACTCCAAATGCTAGATTGAATACACTCCTAGGACTGTATTTCTTTTCTTATATAACTCACAATCTTAAGCATTTTAAAAATATTTAATAAAATCCAAAAAAAAAATCTTTTGTCAAAAATGTAAATTTCTTTTAAAATCTTATTATATAAAGTTTGATGTCGCAAACTTAAAAATTAACATAATTTTAACATGTGTAAGTTAGTATATCATATTTTGACACGTGTAAAAAATATTTTATCGGTTAAAAAAGAATTTTTTTTTGACGTAGGAGTGTAGACAATTGAATTTGAAACATACATAGTCTAATATGAATGGTTACTGAAATATTATATAATATTTCGGTTTTATTTATCATTTTTGGGNCGCGTAAAATTTATGTGGTTGTGATTGTAATGCTTTAAATATCACGGTGTGAAAGATTCGGGGTTCTGATTTTATTGCCTATTGCTTTCAGATTCTCGAGTTGTCCATTGTCAAATAGCTATTATAAAATTCTACACACCACCACAATCCGAAAGCTACTACATATGATCATATTGATCTGATCCACCAATTAATTAGTAGTTGGATTTGATCACTTAAATTAAGCGGTAAATAATGAGAGTCAATTAGATTAATACATTTGGAAGAATATGATAAGTAGATGCCGGAGATAGAAGCCGGTTGACTCAGAGCTTCGAGTACAACTATGGCGATTTCATCCCTATCCTTAAGCCATTCCTAAGAGGCTATTTGAACATCTGTCAGGATGTGAAGGATCGAAGACTAGCGCTCTTCAAAAAGTACTTTGTTGACGAGAGGAAGTGAGTCTTCGTCTCTTTCGATTTAGGGATTTTGAAACTGACATTGAGGAATCACACAGGGAAACTCTGAGCTCTAAGCCTTCGGGCAGCGAAGGATTGAAATGCGCCATTGATCACATCCTCGAAGCTCAACAGAAGGGAGAATTCGGTTTGTGGTTTTTTTATTATTTTTATTAATTGGTTTTGTGTTTTTTTTTTTGTTTTTTTATTAATTAATTATTATTTTTATTGATTTAACAATGTTTTAAAATTGTCGTAACGGAGAAATTTGAATTTTTAACAGATTTTATCCTCTCCTTTAACGGACTTAACTATTCCGTTTAAAAATTGACGGCGCGTATTCGAGATCCACGTTAAAGGTTTATTATGTTAAAAGTTATGGACCGAAAGTTTATAGTGTTAATATAAAACTCTGGAGGTTTAAGTGTCAGTAACTGCCACGTTAAATGTTTTTTTATGCGATTTTTCTTTAAATAAAGTGATATATTATTCTTTTTGTTAGTTGGGTTTGGTCATCGTATCCAATGTTCTCAAAATAGTAAAAATGTTAATCGGGCGTTTGGGACAGCCTAATCGACTGTCTAAATGTTGATTAGTTTTATAAGATTTTTTAAAAATTATTTTAATATATTTTATATTTTAAAACTTTTTATTAAAAAATATTATTTCTTAATATAGACGCCTAAACCGGTTAATCGAACGCCTATTAGATTTTTTTTTTTACTTTTTATTAATAAGTGTTTAAAGCGACTTGAGTAGAATCGAAGCGGTTGGGTAATTTGACAACTTACCAACGAAGAATTGGCCTAGTGGTTAAGCCTTTGAATTATCAAAAACATAAAAATTATGAAAATCACAGATTCGCTCTGCATTGAGGGGTCTACTCTAAAAAAAAAAAAGTTTATTTAGTCCACAGACCCGAACCTCTTAGTCATTACAAAAAAAATTGACGGCTTAGACACCTATGCAGCCGATTTTAAAACATGTGTCACATCTTTTCTTCTGTGATATATATTATAAAAATAAATATTCTCATAAGAGTTTTAGTTGTGTAAAATTGCAGAATTCAAGAATTGGCCCTTCTTTTTTGAAGTTGTCTTTGTAATGGAGGACCCAAAATTCTGAAGAGATTAGAGTGAAGTAAGCAGACAGATATAAGACTGATAATTACGTGGACGCCACCACTTCCTCTATGGCTTCTCCACTAAGTAAGATTATTTTTCCCCTTCAATTCCTTTGGCTCGTGACTTGCGAAGGCATACGCACTTAACAATTAAGATAAGACCCTTTTGGTCCCACACTTTATCTTTATTCTTTAATTTTCTTACATCATAACATAATAACTTCAGAATCCTATGATCTGTACTTGATTGCATTGCATGTGTCTCCACTCTAGATGTAAACATTTGCCATGCATATATATCTACATGCACTAGGGATTAGCTTTGATCTCGAGTTTCTTTAAGTAATCTTCTTAATCACTGGCATAATTGAAAACATGTTAACCAAATGTTTTAACCCTAATGGTTGATTCTGTTATGTCTATACTTTGGCGAGGATTAGTTTATGGCTTAATCATACATGCACATGTGTTATATATGACAAGGTTTATGATTTCAACTGTAAATCAATAAACAGAGAGTGGATTGTCATTTTAATTTAAATGTGGTATATATTTCTAACCGGTTATCTTTTTTTTTAATCTCAAATTTCTTTAAGTAATGTTCTTTCTCGGCATAAAAAAAAACATGCATTGGCGTGATTAACCCTAAAGTATTTGACAATTGATCACAGAATAGTTTCCAAATTATAAATTTGAGCAAGAATTAACTGAACAAATAGAATTAAATCTAAACCGACCTACAGGAGTTATAAAAAAACAGACCATATTAATTAACCCATCACAGCATCCCTATGTGGGAGTAAAGTAGTGATTGTAGTTTCTTCCAAAACGCATGTTTTGGTTTGTCTCACTGGTTTGAGTCAATAAAGAACATTCACATAACCATTCCAACACACGGATTACTTACTTCTCACCATCCACTCGTGCGCATGCATCTATTCATGTTTCAACAAAGAAAACACCCATTTTGCAACGACTTATTTCGTCGCAAAATCGTTGCAAAACAGGGGTACCATCGAATTTGCGACGAAACGCAAATCGTCGTTAACTGATCGTCGTAAACCAAAAATCATCGTAAAATCGTCGCTAATTTACGATGAGCCAAAAATCGTCGCTAAATCGTCTCAAACAAATCGTCGCTAAATCGTCGCAAATTTTATTTCGAATTTACGATGAATAGAAATACGTCGTAAGAACGATGGGAAATCGATGGAAATTTACGACAAAAAACGACGAATTAGATGATTATATGGACAAATAATCGTCGCAAAATCGTCGTAAAAGTTTCATCGTAATTTCGTCTTAAAATTAGAACCGTCGTAAAATCGATGTTAATGAATCGTCAGAAATTCGTCGCACATTTGCGACGATTTTAATTTTTTATATTTAATTAAAAAAATTAATTATTATTTTATTTATTTATTTATTTTTATTTAAAATAATAATAAACTTATTAATTTCGAAATTATAATTTAAAATTAAAAAAATAATAATAATATTATAATAAAATTTTCTTACAAAAAAAAAATTATATATTAAAATTTACATAGTTATTTCGAAGTCATCGATACCCAAAACGACTTCGGGATGTGTCTCCCCATCTCCTGCTAGACCGGTTGGAGCCGTTGGAGCCGTCGGTGGCCGATTGCTTGGCCCCGCTTCTTGTGCCGCTACTGCCGCTGCCTCTGCCGCGGCTGCCTCTGCTCGTCTTTGTCGCTTTACCCGCAACATCGCCTGCATTTTCGGGTTCTCTAGCGCCATGATGTCGAAGAGCGAGTCATTCGACGCAGTCTCCATATCAATCTTCTGCTGAAGACTCGAAATCTTCGCCTGATATGCCGTAGACTCGGTCTCAACCCTCTGCTGAAACGTCGTAATCGTGGCTCGTAAGACGTTTGGATCATCTTCTGGCGATCGTCGTCGCGGAGCGAATGATGAGGCGGCTGATACATCTCGAATAGATCCCATCCCGACGACCTTCCCCTTTTTCTTAGGGGCGGCATACATTTAAAATTACCGTTAATTAGAATTTAAATAAAAAATTAAAGACTAAAAATATTTAAGTACTATATTAATCGAATTTACCTCCTCGAAGATCCGGTCAATATCGGGTGTGGTCAACCCTCCGGACTGGACCGACGAACCGCCAGGAGATAGCTGCTGAGAGAGCTGTGTCTCTCGCTCGGTGACCCTGGAAGTCACCTCGTTGAAAAACTGCTTGGCCTTGTCTGAAACAAAGGCACCATTCTTCTTCCGGTGCGTCCGCTTATAAACCTTCGTCATCGGAGGGAGTACACATCCGTCTTCGGCGGCCTAAGAAAAAAAAACAATGTTATTAAAGTATAATTTAAATAATTTAAATAAAGTTAATTACTATATTTAGACGAACACCCGCAAAAGGTGTTTGGCCGCCTGTATGAGGCACAAACACGAGTTTGCCGTCCGGACCAACGGTGTTGCGGGAAGCCGAACACTTCTGCGCAATTCTTATCGAGTTCGGATCCAACCAATACCGCACCAAGCCGTCCCATACTGCTTTATCCATCGAAGGGGGCTTTGCTTCATCGCCATCTTTCTTCTATGTCTTCTTCCATTCACCAACTACCCCTTGGAGGCGAAACTTGACCCTCTCGAGGAACAATGTTTCAACCTCGCCATGAATCGCAAGATCCCAGTGATATTTTTGCTGCATGAGAAACAAAAATAATTAACTATTTTATAAAATTAAATTAATTATATATATAAATATAATAAAACAATGAAAAAAAAATTATTGTTTACACGTACCGCAAACATCTTGAACCATGTATCCTTGACGTGTCCCGGGACCTGTTTCCAATTGGTATGAGGCTCGGAAAAGTATGCCTTGATGACTTCAGAAA